>PNEQ01062315.1:0-37482 GCA_003012365.1 Medauroidea extradentata | reverse complement strand
TTGCCCCACTTTGTTCCAGTGCCTTATGTGCACGTGTGCAGTTCTGCTTCACATATATTGGCAGCGTGCCTTTGAACTGTGACGTTTCTCATTTGACTGTACCAATCACAATAAGGTTACTGTAACACCACACGTCTGTGATTTGCGTGTAAAACCCCACGACACACGAATGTCAAAACATCCAATCTCTGACCGTGAACCAAGTCTGCAGACGTGCACACAAGTCACTGGCACAAAGTGAGGCAAATTTCTTTTCGCGAAAAGTTCATGTCTCTAATCATCATATCTAACTACTATTTATTCTGTGCCGCTTTTACAAAAAGTAACTATTCAGTACAGTACAATATAAAGGTTGTCCAGAAACGGCCGTATATTAAGCACACCACATACATCCTGGACTAAATTGGAGACGAAAATATCAGTGGTAAAATGTTGTACGATAACTTTTTTGTGCACAATGTGGCAACACATCACGGGATTAAGTGCCTTCTTGCGCTCATAATATGACGGCCCTAACAGTGGCAGTCTATTATCTGTGGAGCGCAAAATGGGTATAATTCGATGCTGTGTTGCCACATTGTGCACAAAAAAATTATCGTACAACATTTTGCCACTAACATTTTCGTCTCCAATTTAGTCCAGGATTCATGTGGTGTGCTTATCACAAGGTCATTACTGGACTACCTGTGTATGCATTGATTTTTACTTAGGTTGCTCTGTTTGTATGCAAAAGATGCAGAAAACTTAAAATAGTCTTAACAGAAGAATAATTGGGTTTCAAAAGTGTTCACTTTATTCCGAACCACCTATGTTAGACTTTTACGTAATGCCTCTGTGTGTGCACAGCAATTTCTTCGGAACCACGGAGGCATACTTAACAACCTCTTGTCGAAACAGCTGATGCTTAGAGAGGATGATACATCGCGAAAATATTTTGTGTCAACATACCCTTGAAAACGATATAGTTAATTACAACACATATTATTAGATGATGTACGTCTAACAACGTAACTGTCTGCAAACCAATAATATGTAGTCAGTGATTTTTGGTGAAAAGAATTTTGTAAAAACTTGTTTCGATGCCTTATATGCACATCTGTTTTTCTGCTTCATGGTCAGCGATTGAAAGATTTTATCTTACGGCGTCTCGGGGTCCTACCTGCAAATCACGGACGTGTGGTGTCGCGGTAACGTTGTTCTGGTTGGTACAGTCAAACGAGCCACACCACTGCCCTACTATATTCTGCCAATAACCACGGACCAGAGTTGCAGGTGTGCACGTAAGGCATTGAAACAAGTTGATACAAAATTCTTTTCACCAAAAATCACTTGCTCTAATAATGGGCATCAAATATTACAACAGCGGGGTTCTTATGATATCAGCACCACATAAACGCAAAAGCGAGTGATCTTCTGGTAAACTGAACATCCGTTGAAACCCAGCAAACAGTCAAATTTTCCCACTGTAAATCATCCTCTCTACTGGTGCTGTGTCGAATGTCCCAATGAAGATTTACAGGATCTTACTCTCAACGACACAGACGTAGAATTGTTGTAACTAGGGAATGTAACGTCCTTGTGTTGTGGAATATCATGATGATGCACTGTAAAGTGAGATGACTTGCTGGCTACTCACCATCATCTCAACAGTGTAGAACCATAAGACAACGTATTCTCTCATTTAGCAGTGAATATACATGCTTACTTATAGGGGAACCCCCAGCATGCTTAAACCGAGTACCACCCTGCACCCCAAGTGATTCACGATAAGAGAAGGAAGGAGAGGATATGAACATAAGAATTTTGTAATGATTGTAGCAAAACTTGTTTACCTTTTTCCGATAATTTTCTATTTATAAGTATAACATTTACAGCTTATTTTTCAAAGTTAGGATTCTATAATTTTAAATGTCATGTTTTCCTTCCGTGTAGGCCTATTTCTGAGGAATATTTGTGATTCATGGCATGTTTCAATTTTAAAGGATTTCAGTGCACAGTTATAGATATATGGCTGGGTTATGACTGCGTTATATTATGAATGTTATAACATATTAGATATGCGAATGTCATGTTTACGGTACGGTACTGCGAATGGGTATATAACAATAATGGGTGGCATTAAAACAATTCTGTCATGTAAGTTACATTTGAGAAATTTTTACTGGGGTGGAGTTATTGAAGTGTGATATTTATGTCTGTTGAAAAAAAAAAATGCAGGTAGAAGTTGAAATGTGTGTATCATCAGAGCGAATGTAACAAAACTATGTACCTACTAAAACAATTACATTAAAAATTATAAATTTAAATGTATTTGTGGCAGGGCTTAATCTTCCTTAGTTCCTTCAAGCTTAAAAGGCAATCCAGCCACAGAATTTCAAGAGAATTTTTGTGATATACCTGCAACTATAAAATTACATTTAAGGTTGATGGAAAATTCCCAAGGCGCACGGAAGCTCGAAAAAAAAAAATGCTCTGTCATAAAACTCCATGGTGTTTGTTTCGACGAATATATCAATACATAACGGAGCTTAACCTGTATGAATGAAATGTATACGTTTCGGTGTTCATGGAAATACAAATAGTTTCTCTGAAATTTCGATTAGAATTATTCCTATAACAACCTCCAATAAACTTTTAATTGTTCAGTGCAGTTCTGAAAAGTTTTATTTTGCTAATTTGTAAAACAAATATTTTTCAGTATTTTCATTTTTTGCCTTTTATCACTTAAAAAAACAACTTACTTAAAAACATGTAGATAAATTATATATTACTTTTTCTTAGTATCGTATGACTGCTATTTTCTCAGTAACAAAACTTACCCAAATTATTTGTGTTAAGTAGACCAAATTCTCTTCTTGTTTACATATTTTAGTTGTTCGTGTGCCATGAGAACTTGTATAGTTATATACAGGATGAGGCACGTAAAGTGTTAACAGAGTAATAGCACTCGAACTGGTGGTCATATCCATAAATATTTCAGTGAAACGTTTCAGTGTTCGAGAAGGCTGTCATACTAGGCCACCCTATTGTTTTTATCGGTGGAGGTGCTGAAGCTACGTCAAGATCAACTCCACTTTGTAAACGGTACCATGTGTCTTTTATTCGGTGACATTAGTACCGATTTTACACTCATTCAGCGATACAACACAAGGTCATTTAGTCACGCACGCAAAGGTATCAGTTAGTCACACATTACCTATGTGAGTACACCGGATCGCGAAAATGAACGATTTTCAAGAATAATTTGATATCTTGGTTGTGTTGGAGGAATTTCGTAAAAATTACAGACACGCATATGATTTGTATGGGGCTCGTTATACGGATAGACAACGAAAATCGCGCATGGCTCTTAAGCGATTATCTGACAGTTTCTGTCGCTTCGGTAGTGAAACAAACACGAGTCAGACGTCGACCGATTGTGAATGAAAACAATGCGGCTGCTATCGTAGTTTTTGCTGCACTAAATTCACATGCAAGCAGCAGGCAAATGGAAAGAGAGAGTGGAATTAGTCAACGATCTGTATTAAGAATCTTATGTCAACACGAGTTCCATCCGTATCATATGTCATTGCATCAGGAGTTGTACTGCAATGATTTCTTAAATCAGTACAATTTCTGTAATTGAAATTGTAGAAAAATGCGCACAGATGTCTCATTTTTGGTCATGTGCTCTTTTCCGACGAGTCTAACTTCACAAATGCGGGAAATTTGAATAGGCATAGCATGCATTATTGGGAAAATGAGAATCCTAGATGGATGAGAACTGAACCATTTCAACATCCGTGGCCCGTTAATTGTTGGTGCGGCATTGTAAGGGATCATGTCATTGGTCCATATGTTTTTGAAGGTTACTTGACTGGGTAGGTTTACGCAAACTTTCTGCACAACGTACTGACTCAGTTACGGGAAGACGTGCCTTTGCATGTTCGCATGGACATGTGGATGCAACACGACGGTGCACCACCGCATTATGCTCTGTGTACGAGACAAGAGATGAATGAGATTTTATTTGACGAGTGGATAGGACGAGGCGGCCCTGTAGCTTGGTCACCTTGTTCGTCAGGTCTAACACCACTAGATTACTTTTTATGGGGTTTTGTCGAAGAGCGCTAGAAGGCGGTAACACCTACCACGCCTAACGACATGAAAGAAATAATACACCGAGCATGTACCGAAATTACACCACAAATGTTGGCTGACGTTCAACGATCTTTTCATCAGCGAATCAACAAGTGCTTATGAGTCGAGGGTCATCACTTCGAGCATCTTCTGGAGGTAGACCCAAACCAAGGTTAGTGGATCCTTTTGAGTGCGTAACTAAATGACCTTGTGTTGTAGGTCGCTGAATTCGTCGTCAAATCGGTACTAATGTCATCGAAAAAAAAAAGATACAAGGTTCCATTTAACAAAGTGGAGTTGGTCTTGACGTAGCTTAAGCGCCTCCATCAAGAAAAAAATAAGGTGGTCTAGTATGACGGCCTTCTCGAACTCTGAAACATTTGTCTGAAACATTTGCGTGAATATGATCACTAGTCTTAGTGCTATTGCTCTGTGACACTTTATGTGCCTCATCCTGTATGCTTCCAGGATCAGTTACATAATATTCGAGCGGAGAGAATTATGTAGGAATATTTCTAAAAAAAATCTCATTATTCCTTTAGAGTACAACGAAAATGAAATAACGATTCGAACTTTTTTTTTTAATGTACTTCGTTATGATATTTTTTTCACAGTACTATACCAAATGCTCACTTAAAAAAAGTTTCCTAAAGTTGAATTTAAAATATATAATTTGGATAA
Source organism: Medauroidea extradentata (assembly GCA_003012365.1). Taxonomy (NCBI): domain Eukaryota; kingdom Metazoa; phylum Arthropoda; class Insecta; order Phasmatodea; family Phasmatidae; genus Medauroidea; species Medauroidea extradentata. Next base: position 32,682 of record PNEQ01062315.1, on the reverse strand, counting down.
TTTATAGCATTATACAATATGATTACTGGTCATTGTAATCAAGTTTAAAGTAGAGGACACGAACTTACTGCTCTGCAAGAAAGCGTGTCTAAATAACAATTCGTTTATCGAATGATCAAGAAAGTTCTTTTATTTGGGTGGTGAGAATGTTGTGTTGTCTAGTAATGGGTGACCTGAGATCGTTCGTGGTTGTTTAGCGGTTAGGTGGCTCTTGTAAGTTCTACTTCTGTGAATGTCTTTTGTTACTTGCTGTACGTGTGTCAGACCTAGGACATCGCACTGAAGGGACATTCCTATTGAATGTTTTCTCTTTATTTGTTTCACAAAATTTTTAGAACTTATTTTTTAATACTTTATACGTAACGTAAATTATCTACAAACATTATTGTAACATGTTTCATATATAGAAATTTGCTTCACTTTATATAAATTTACTATGGTAATGAATATTTATGTGCGTTCTGGAATAAAATAAATACAGTAATAAGCTATTTACACATTAAAATCACTTGAAAGATCACATAAGTATAAAACGAGGCTCAGTTTCGATTATAAACCACTCGCCTAAACAGGTGCAATACTTCGAAGCTGGAACGAAGTCTGCAAATATAAAGAACACTTGAAGCTTCGGAAACATACTGCCTGAAAGTTTCTTGAAGGGGGGAGTGATTAATTTTACGAATTATTCTGAGCGTACGCAACTATACGCTATTTCTACAATAGTGTCTATTTAATAGGAAGATCCATGTATACATGCTCACAGATAGATGTATGTATATAGTTGCTATGCTAGTATATAGTAGTTATGCTAGCATATATTTTTTTTTTTACCAAACTTTATATAGAGTTAATTTTGAGTAACTAAATCTTGTTTTATTTCCAGATTTATTTCCATAAAAATAACTGTACTCACATATCATTTTAATGTATAGCTGTTGGGACTTTATTTCACTACAACTCAATTTCAAGTTGGCGCATAGCAACATAATAAAATGTTAACAAAATCTTTGAACGGTTCTTGCATTAGGTTACTGTTACAATTTGAACCATTCTTACGGAACTACGTCATTGCGTGCAAATACAAGTCGTAAAATACCATAAAAACAGTTCATTTTAAAATTTAAATAGTCGTAAAGTTTAACACAGTGTTCTGTAAAACGTATACCAAAATTATTCTTTAAGTTTCTATAAATTTTATTTGCACATTAAATACAATCTTACAAATTTATTACGCCTATTTTTATGTATTTGATCCCAGAATATTTGATTGTTTAACTAACATTATTTTTTTTGCTTAGAAATTGCTTATGAGTAGGTTTACATATAGCGAAATCTAAACTCACATCTAAAACGGCACACACATTCTCGACTTAACCGTTTTTAAAACTTGTAAACAGTGATAAGAAGGTAGCGTCTTATCAACGTCAGCCACGAAAGTGTCGTGCTAACTGTACAGGTTACGGCAAAAAAAAACTACACAGCACAGAATGTATACATATTTTGCGTGAATGATGTTAGATATTCTTTTCCTTTTAGGCCTTTGTAGATCAATATTTTTTATAGAATAATGGTTTGCGAATACTATGCACGTATATACGTAATGAGATATCAAGGAATATTATAAAATAAAGTACTCGTATTCGACAAAATTCAATTGAATTGTTAGAAATACCATTTTATTGATTGTTTGTTACTATTTTCTTTTCTCTAAACCAGTTGATTTCGTTTGGTATAATTGAGCTTTACACTTCAATAAGATATTTTTGTCTTGTTAGGTAATTAATGTTATTGGTTTCTCAGCAAGCAATTAAAATTTCATATTATTTTGATTATTAAAATTATTGAGGATAGTGTATTTAAATTATTATTTATTTTATTGATTCACACATAGAAATTCATGATTATATCCGTTTAAAAGCGTTTATGAGACGACAACGACTGCTACTTTTTAAGTCTTGACAAATTTTTATACCTGTAACGTAGAGAAAATATTGGCTAGCATAGTTAATTTTGTTGCATTAAGTGGAATGCGAAGCTATGAATATATGTGTGAAACGTTTATTCGAGATTTCTAGACCACTGTTTTTCGACAAAAAAAAGTTTGGCAGTAGACAGTAACATTTTGTGTGTATGTTCGGGTAGGCCTACGAGAATATCCCGATAGGCCTACGAGATAAAACAGCTGAAGTTAGTCGCCTACGTTTCTTTCTTGCGTCTAAAGAGTGAAAGTACATCTCTAATATCGCAGCTATGTCCAAGCAATGTGCACGCTTTCTGTCGTACTGTGTTTTTTGTTACACTCTAAGTAGTGATCCTGTTAGATTATCAAACGTGACTCAGTAGAAAAGTCGAATACACATTTCTATTTATTGTAGGTTTGCTTCCATCCTGTTTAAACATTTTGCGATACATTAGGATGGAAAAGGGGTTTTTGACGGTGCTGGAGGAATAGGAAATAGTATTTCTAACTTCAGTCCACTTCTGAAAATACTATTTCTTGATCGTATAGGATTTTCTGTGTAAAGAAACGTATTAGACGCACGTTAAATAATTCGTAAGAAACGTGTATTTCAAATACGCTTCACAGCCGTTCAAGAGCCAGTTTGGTGACCGCCTTAGGAAGTTCTGTTTTTTTGAAATTCACAGTTTAGAGTTCAGTTTATTAGTTACGAGATCTCTTCACCTACATGGTTCTGAAATTAAACAATTTGGTGTAATAGAGAAATAATTTATGGGTTTCTACACGTAGTTGTGGATTGACCCTCACCATCTAACAACGGCATTATTATTACTTAGTGTTTGCCTTTGTTTTTAACGTGCCTGTTGGCTGCAGTGCGTTAGAATCTTCCGTATGGAATGTTCATCAAGTAAACTGCGGTATTTGTCTTTTAACGCCAACTAAGTTATGCTATTAAAATACGATATTCTAATACTAGCAAAGCAACACTGTTGGCTGTTCATGAATCTTACAGTTAAGAACTATGTAACGATTATAATGTAGCCAAGCGTTTTAAGAGTGTTGGACGACATTTCAAAATCTGAATCGTTATCATGTTGTCGATTTGAAATTGCAATAAAATAAATACATTAAAATTAGTAGTTTGTCAAATTAGTACGTCTAATTTATCTCACGTAGTATATTCGCATTTTTCTGCACGTTTTAGTACACATTTAGCCATGTTACTATAAAGAACAGGTTTTAGGTATGTTAACGTCAAGAAAATATGTTTTACAAGCTATGATTTCTGACGTTGCATTAAAACAATTTATTTATCGTGAATAATACGTATGTGGATATTTTTTAGCATATTACACTTATAATAATATAAAAACTTGTTTGTTGGCCTAAATTTACACCGCAGTTAGGTTGTTTTTAAATAATTCGCTTTTAATTATGTTGCAAAGGTATTGCTCCAGAAACATATAAGTTTAGAAGATATGAGGAAGAAATGTAAATGTTAACATAACGATGACATAGTCAGAAATGATTGACGTGCATAGTTGAATGTTGTAAGCACATGACGTTACTCACAGTGTAAGTAAGCAGTATAAGAGTAGTGCAAGGTGGTATGAGTAGCAGCTGAGCAGCTAGAGTAAGGCAGGGTCGGGCTGCGGCGACAGGTGTGGTGTGTGGGTCGCTCATGTGTCTCGCGTGCTCCAGAAGCTGGGGCGCGCGAGGCGTGGCGAGGAATGCAGACACGACGTGCTGGCCGTGTGCGGGAATGTTGGTGCGTCCACCTTGCCGGCTCTCGTGCTGCGCGCGAGAAACGTGTGAGCCACTTGGATGATGAGGGAACTGCCCTGGCCAGGCAGTTTGGCTGGGTGTGTCAATTGAAGCCAACTGCTTCCTCGACCGTTTGCCCTCAATTAACTTCCAACTGTTGCTTGTCCTCTTCTCTCCTCCTCCGTGTCTGGCAACTCTCGCGTTCCCCATCTACTTCCATCATTCCCCCCTGCCACCCTCGAATGCCCTGGACAACAGTCCACTCATTGCAGCCAGTCGTTCCGTTCCAGCTCGCCACCTATTACACTCCAAAACTATTTTTATATCTCCCTTGTATTTCTTATTCTGATTTCCTTACAGTCTTGCTAGCTCATATTTCCTAAGTTAACACGTACCAAACATTATAACTCCACGTTAAATTTATTTGTATACATATGTATATATAACAGCGTGCCCAAATGATGCATGGCTTTTAATTTGATGACTGAAGAAAAGTATGTACTATGCAGTTTAACTAGACGTGTCTCGACCTTACTGCGCTCTTGGATTGGCAAATATGCCCTCATTAACCGTTTTTAAAATAGCCTCCAAGATGAAGGATGACAACTGCCGGTAATGATACAGTCATAAATTACCACCAAATAAAATAAAGGCTCAGAAGTTGGTACACAACAAGTAACAAAGCCAGAAGAAAAGGCTGCAAGAAAAAATAATATATAGAAATGAATGCATTATTAAGTTATAAGCAGCGATTCATATACATTTCCACCCTCGCTAAACTAGACAGTTAAATTTAGGTAAAAGATTATTTAATATTAATGTGTACGATATAATTTATGATCATTCATAAATAACCTTCATTATCTATTTTTTAAAGAAAATTTAATTTAAATTAATTAAGTATGCATAAATCATATTTAAACTCCGAAGACCCAAACTGACAGGCAAAAAAGGTTTTGAAGCCACTTTCGAAATTTTATTTTGTACGCATATTTACTAAAGTAAGGACTTTTACCAAGGAAATAACATAAGTTATTGCATTGCTATATCGTCCCAGAAAACCAAGAGTAAGATAAGAAAAACTAAAAGAAAGAACACAAGTCATGCTTATCAATAGCAAAAAAAAAAAAAACTTAAACACCAATAAAACATAAAAAATCTCACATAAATTATGTAAAAATCAAATAAAATATTTTGGCACTCTAGTGGTGTATGTCATCAACACTCTGGTAAATTATCAAATTCCACCATAACAATGTTTCAAAGACACTACTATGTTTTTAGAGCTTATATAATGACAGGGCAATGCGGAAATGCGACATCATTACTTCAGCGTCACCAGTAAAGTTCTTAAGAGCCCTGTAGCACTAGCTTATGCCGCGTGTGAGGCACGGAAACTGGCAGGTTGATAAGAACTAGACTGGCTTGTGCGTCAGCAACAGTGTCGCCTTTATGTGCGGGCCGTGAAAACCACGTGCAGTGTTTCGATCGCTGGCTTTATCCTATGGGAGTATTATTTTGTTTATGGAAAGTGTACAGTCCAGTGCATGCTTCTCTATTTTCGTTTTACGACTTCAGTTGGAATTTTTAAATAACAGCAGTCTGAAAAATTGGTTTTTGGCCATTAATTTTCAGGTGCACCGAAACCATGTTTCTAAGCGTGATAGCTAAAAAAATAGAGTAGCATAGTTTGAAATGTGTTTTCTATTCGTAGATAATGATATCGAACGTACGTTTAGTAGTACCTCTTAGAAAAACTATCTCCGAATACTTTGCACCAATGCTCCTGTGGCACCTCTAAAACAACAAGAGTACAGTACAGAGAATTTCAACAAAAGAGCATTCGGAAAACATCCAATAAATGCACAAAATACCATTAAGTACTTATCCGTGCGCAAGAAAAAGAAAGAACATATTTTCATGAGAAGGAATTCCAAGTACTTCTCAGTCAGTCCATTCACAAAAAAAAAAAAGAGAGAGAAAAGTTACTAAGAAGCATGGTTCAGCAGCTGACTAACGCGACTTTAGAATGATCTAGCAGCCCACAAACGAAATTTATAGGTTTTGATTGATGTATTCATGCTTTAATTTTATAATAAACAAAAAATAAGACATTAAGGGCCTCGCCTACCACGTGCTTAAAATGATTTGCAGCGAGTTCGTAAACAGGTTTTTTTTAAAGAAACGATTCCACATATGCCCAGTGTGTCAATGTACGAAAAGAAAATACACTCCAAACGATGACTGAGGAATAGTTTCAAAGCATCACATTGATTAGAAAAATCATTTCGGAGCTCCTCCAAATATATAAAAACAGCTTATTCAACCTGTTGTATCTGAAAAACTACTCACGGGATCCGTGTGAAACTACTCTGAGAGCGTGCAATGGACTTAGCTTAAAACTTTTCACCAATAAAAGATAGGGTCACCACTGATAGTGTCAGTCAGGCGAGTGATCTACGATGCCACTTCACGCCGTTTCAGTGTCTTGCAGTAGAGGCGATACCGCACCAGATGAGCCGCCAACATCGCCCTTGACGTCGTGCCTCACTTATACAAACATACGGGCAGTAGGCGGGCGCCTTAAGTCAATTGCTCAAATTTAATCGACTCAACTGAAAACTGTAAAATTAGAAATTAAATATTTAAAACATTGTTTAGTAAACGTGTGTCGTATAGTGATATAGCACACATTCCTGCCCTGAAATGATACATTGCATTCCAACATAATAAAGTTGATATTCCTAAAATGACGATAGTAAAATGTATTACGCATGCAAAGAAAGGACGCAAAGTTCATAACAAGAAATATAACTATCTCAGCAAGAAAATTAAATAACTGAACAGTTGAATACGAACCCATTGCAGGAATCATTCAAAGATCAAATTAAATGACTGTTGAGTAGAAATTAAACAACGAAAATACAACTTCAAGCACAAAGTGTAACAACTAGTACAATGAAGAGATAGCAAACACCAACTAGTTGCTGCCAAAATTCCATATAGTCATGGATACAAATGCGTACTTTTATTTCATTCAGTTATTTACCTCCACCCTGGTTGTGAAGCGATTTTTTAAAAAAGATTTTGGCGAGATATAAATATCTAGGTCTTAAACGCGGGTGAAGGGTAACGTGATGTAAGTATGGATCAGCACCGGAATGTAGGGGCGGGGGAAACGGGAGATCCCTGAGAAAACCTGACGACCAGCGGCATCGTCCTGCACAATTCCCAGGTGCAAAAATGCGGGGACCAACGTCGACCGAAATCTAACCCGCCTTGGTGGGAGGCAAGTGTCATTGCTACTGGCATCATCTTCAGGCTTAAACTACTAAAAAGTATGAACTTGGAGGAAAACATTTGTTGGTGCATCTAGGCATGGTACATACAAATAACGAGGACAAAACTGCCAATAATTCTCCCTACAAGCAGATTGTAGGCGTCAGATGCACCTACCAATTGGCGTTCTGATTGTACAATACGACGTGTGTTATTCCTACTTTTACATTCCTAACTCGCGAAAAAAATGAAATGCGGGATTTTAATTTTTTAAAGTTGATTTAGTAAATCTTAATATTTATACTAAAACCAGGTGGTTCTTATTGCTGCCGGAAGTTGAACACATGCATAAGCTTTATCTAGCGTTGAAGCAGTACTTTAAATCACAAGCAATGAGACAGTAATAATGTTATGATTATCCACTGTTTGTAGTGCGGCTGTACTTTGTTCACAGACTGCAGTTTATAGCTGCATATTGTTGGGACTTGGGGATCAACACGTTTCTATGCTAGAGGCATCAACGTTTCCTGAAGACTTTATACGAAAACTCTTAGATAAGTAAAATAGTGTAACTAAACGCCTAGACATTAAGTCAAAAATGAGACAGAAAGAATAATGATTAAAAAATACATTGCTTTAGTTCACTACGAATTTAGTAGAGGTGAATATTCAAAAATACATGTGTGGTTTTAATACACTGTACAGATGAGCACAGAATTTGTGATGACATTTTTATGACAGCTTGCAAATAACTACGAAATTTATGACGAAGTTTTAAATGACTATTTTTGTTTCCCGGCTAGGACCACGTCGTCGTGGTTGTATCAAACGACAATTCGCTTGGCATTGCAACAGGCGTATTCAGGTTTCGAGAAGTCTTGGAGCAGATCACGAGTGAAGGCCAGGAGTGGTGGAGCTGGCACACATAGGGGGACCAGAAATATTTGTCCCATGACCGGCTGTCCAGCCGTCTCTGTGACGGTCAAGCATAGAAGATCTCGTCAGCTTGGCTGGACTTATGAACCAGACATGCAGCATCAGTATTACTTCCTAATTATGAGGTGTTTTGTATGGAATTCCTGAAAAGGGTTTCCCAGATTTGTTTTTCCAGGAAATGTTTTAACACATGTAAGAGAGAAAAAAGCTAATTATGGTCTTGGAATAAAGCGCTTACCAGACCAGATCGGGACGGAAATATTCACACATTCCAAAGAAAACAACTTTTAAATATGTCAAGAACATCTTCAACACCGTTGAACCTGATTTCTGACGACTTGCATAAAATGAAACTGATTGTTTTCAGTTATAAATTATATTTGGACACTTAATAAATCTCAACTTAAAATTGAATTATTGAAACAAAATCATTTAAATGTACAATGTAATTTCCACTTGCAATGAACTGTATGGAAACGACAGCTTGCATCTTGTTATCGAATATACTGAAAAATTAACGTTAAAGGAATATTAATACAAATAGGTTTCGTTTGAATTAGTAGTTAAAGTTAAACAAGCAATGAGTTTTTGAACTGATTTTACAAGTTGCCGGTTTGTTGCATATATTAATTCAAATTACAAGTTTTGAAAAAACTAATAATGTCAAAATATTTTTATTTTAGTTACAAATATATGAATTACACATGCAGTGAGTTTAAACAAGTTTTTTAAAAAGTTACCCAAGAGCCACTGAATCAAATGTTTATATAACTGTAAATTAATACATATATATGTATATATACATTTAAAATGTTAAATTAAATAAATATGTATATACATATGTATATATATGCATATACGTATGTATTATTATAGGTACATAGGTATATATGTGAAATATTATGTTCTAGAAATTTACTCTTATATTTACAAATGTATTTGACGATGTTAATTTACACCCACACAGTATTTAGGATTACCTAATTTACTAAACCACATTGCCTTGCGCTTAAGGCCTCGCTATTTAGTTTTGCGGTGGTTTCGAAAATATAAATTTTAATACAAACATACATAAACATTAATACTTACGGTTCAACACTTATATATCATCGTTTGTATCTTAATTTTTCTGTTATAATACACCAAATGGAGTTTTAGTTTTTTGTCCCTGAAATATCACATATTTTGTTGTCAAATTAAGCTAAAATGTAGCAAAAAATTTTTTCTAGCAAACAGTAAGCCTACAGTGTTTTAAAAAACACTCTGTCAAAATTGTGTATCGTATGACTGTACACAGTCTCAAATGAAGCATATGGTTAAAACATATTCGAATTATTTGCAATTGTTTGAAATAAATGAAAGATCATGGCCTTGAGGTAACTCGGATGATAACAAGAAGTTTAAAAAAAAATTTAATATGTTTTGCTTAGTAAATATATATAAATTCTTATCATTACGATATGTGACTGTATGACAACTAGTTATTCTGTGTTCCTATTTTAATTTTTTCTTGAATGTATTTAATTTGCACTATTAAATCATAGTCATCACTTCTTCAAACTTTTTGGTAGTAAGGTAACAGAACATTTAAATATTTGAAATTACAATACATACTGTAGGGCAAATACTTCGCGAAAAGCATTTTGTCTTTAAATATAAAAAGCAGAGAAATTCCTTTCATTTTAAATCGGAAAAATTGCTTCATTTTTCACATTCCTACTATCCACTCTCATTTAATCTCAAATATAAAGCAAACTTACCTTCCATGCAAATGGCGCCCACATTGACTACGAACACTAAATTTAAATCTTCTTATGTGTTAGCGTAGCGTAGCCTAAGCTTGAATTTATTTCTCTGCTCTGAGTTTGCAGCTTCCAGTGATAGTCATTCCAAACAGTACTGAATATTTTAATCAGAATACTAAGGTTCATAAGATATTACCACCGTCAAAAAGAATTAATTTTTATTTGGTATGTTTACGTAAAGAAGGGTAGGAATGGATTAATTTTCATTAGCAGATCGCGTCGAAGCAATGCTGATAGTGCGCTGTACGTAGAAACTTGAAACGCGTAGTCTCAACACGCTGCAGTATTGTCGGGCGAGCTGAAATGTTTGTCTTCATACGTGTCCCTGCCGTTTGATTTTCAGCATAGTGACGGGACGCTGGGTACCTGAAAAGCAAGCGGTAGGGGAACCTTCCGTCCCCTCCTTTCGTTCCCTCCGGTATTCACTGCACGATCCCTGAGGATAAGTCGCTAGTGTGGTAGCACCAACAATAGCTATACGTAAATACAAGCTTTCCCTTCAGCGGCTACCTGGGCCTGTACAGTCGCTTCCTCTCTACAACCACGCGAGATGCAGCCAAGTGACACGCCATCACAGCGAGCATTCCTTGAAAATAAGCCTGTGTCATGTATAGCAATATGCGCAGCATTTAGTTCCTTCACTACAGTCAGCTTACATTCTAATTCTCTGCTAATAATTAGATTGCACATGTGGTAACTTGTCGGTATGCTTTATATGTGTGACAATGCAGTCATCAATTCTCATCAAGGGATTTAGACCGGTATTCATAGTCAGCAAATATGCAGTAATTGAAACAATCACTACTTATGATGTTGTTTAATCACCTATTTAGCACACAGAGCATCAAGTAAGCAATACTTATATTTTTTGCTTGAATTTGTACTTCATGAAGTATATTTACTCTAATCAATGCTTATTATACATTCATAGTCGTCCAATGAGAAATGCCTATTTCTCAAGAATTCGCAGTCAAATAAGTTATCTTTTGCACTTGCATCAGTTGTCTTATTTCAAGCCATGTCTGCAGTGAACTTAAGCATTGATTATTAATAAGTGCGTATTTTGCAGTCTGTTGTTATTTTGTGTTCGCGTGTGTCCAAAATAATGACAAACTAAGCTTCCAAAAGCGTGTGAATAACAAACAAAGATTAAGTTGAAACAAATCTTCACGAAACCAGAACAAACGAAATGCCTAACCTATAATGTGTCGCGGTGGAAAGTCAGAACATAGATGTCATTCTTTATTTGCAATTATAAATGTTTCTAATATATATATTTCATACTACTGAAAATCTTTTTGATTTGTATTTTTTGTTATTTATTTCATTTTGCGATCATAGAAACACCAAAATATTTAGCTACATTATAATAATGTACATTTATCCAGGTATTGTTGTTTGGTATGTCGAAATTTTCGTTTTAAAGTTGGTAAACATATATACTGGCAACATAATTATACATGAACTTATTTCAGTACTTCATCAAGTACGTTTCGGGGCAAATTAGTAGTGCCTATTAAAGAATTACTTCATCAAGTACATGTTTATGAATTCATTGCTGAAATAAGCATTGCTTGGAGAATAAGCATTTCTTCACGAAGTACTACTTATTTGTCATACTGGCCTTTGACTATGAATACCGGCCTAAGTGAGCCAAAATACATACAGTTTTTATGTTCTGAATTTTAAAATATTACGACAAAAGTCCTACATATACATTCGTTATAAAACTAAAACATTCAATAACTGCTATTTCTTCGTGTTTTTTGCTCTGCAACAATTCTTTTACCACACAAACTTCGTAGATTTTCTGAAATATCCTGCACCTACTCTGTGGTTTTCGCCAGAATAGCAAGAAAAATAAATTATTATTTCGTTGATAATTGAGTTATACTATTTATTTTTTTGTTATTATTTTTTTAAAATTTTACTAAGATCCACCAAAACATTCACAATTTTAGAAATGCTGACACCGGAACAAGTTCTCTAAAACATCTGGTAACTGTATGACGTTTTCACGTATTTACAATCCAAGCATTACGGTTTCAGGTCTACAGATGTTATTTCGTACTCGTAATTCTTACACGACGACATCAATATTTAAATTTAAAATACAGAAGTGCCTACAGACATATAATTTTCGTTGTTGCCAATTAGGCCCTACTGTGTAAGCTAACGACTTAACTGACGTGTAGGCTAACATTAACTTAAAACAAGTTTCGGAAGCTAAGCCTATTTAAAATGTTTAGTTATTTCATAGACTTGAACAGCGTATAAGGTGCCGATAACAATTCCACTGATATTATTCTGTGCAAGCACAACTCACTACGGTGATAATATTTCCAACACACTTAAGAGAAGCCGCGTGATATAAACACGCTTTACCTATGCCTTACCTGAAAATGGCTCTTTATTTTGAAAGAAAACATAATAAATTGTGAGAAGGCGTTATATTTATTATGTGTTCTCAAAGACAAAAACAATAGTTTGGCCACGTAGTAAATATTTCGTCGAACATTTACCTTCACGTAAGCCGTTTTTTCATGCCGAACGAACAGGTACCGCTGTGGTTTAAGACCGTTTTTTGGCCTCTAAGTATAATTTTCACTTAACTACGCGATAATTTTAACAGCTGAGGAGCTGGTACATAATACGTAATAAGAGATCGTCAGGTACTGTAGACATGGGCTCAGTGTCATAAGGGTTTATTGCTACATTGGTTAAATATATATGGTAATTGCCATACTGAATTGCAGTTTTTGCCAGCAGGTGATGCAAAATTGAAGTTATTAAAACGTCAAACAATTTCTCTTCATTAAAATCGAAAAGCGTACGAACATAGCCAGTGTTAGAAAAGCATACGACAGGAAAAATCCGAACAAATATAATATTGTTGAAGGTACGTCAGCTCAAATGATTTAATCTTCACTCTTAAGGGAAAAAATGTTAAAAAGTACGATTTATTAAACTTTCTTACATAGGCTTGTACACTACTGTGTATCAGAATGAATACAAGCTGTAACGCACAACTCTTAAGAGGGCGTGGTACGTAATTCAGTGCTAAAACAATTCATTTATTATAACTGTAGGTCTCTTGAAGTCAATTTGCTAAAATTTAACAATATCAATCCTAGACAACAGTTTTAGCCAACGTTTTAAACAAAAACGTTCCCAGTGTTACGAACTTCTGAGGCACAATCTTTGACGCCGGAACCTCGTGCATTTAACTGCGGCGCAAGAGATCACGCGTAACGAATTAGTAATTCTGGATAAATATTTACTCATAAAGTTGCCAAATAACATTATATAAGATTGTCATTGAGTATTTTATCCACATTGGCTTTGAAAGAAGCGTAGAAATCAATTTATGTTTTCAGCGTTCATTTATCTAGCACGCACTCTTAAGATGAGTTCTCGCTGGTTTCAAATGTCCAAGTTTGACGCGTATGGGAACGCAGGAGCGATAGAGCCGGAGTACCACGGTCGACGGGAAGCAGATCAAACTGGCGTGCAAAGTTTTTGTTTGTAGTCTTTTTCCTACGAGACTTGAAGCAGTGACCGTACAGTTTTATTTTTGGATAGTAGGAAGTAAGGGCCATCGCACGCCTCTTGCTTTGCACGTTACGAATTCAGGTGGTATGTTCGGAGTTACGACAGTCTAAAAACAGCCATTTTTAATAATTTTGAGAGGTCCAAAAACTACGTCTCTAACAAGCGCGCGGAATTGTTAAAAACATAGAAACATTGTTTCAAGTTTGTGTTCTCTTCGTAAATAAACGTTATATGAAAAAGTTAAGGAGTTTTACGTTAAAAAGATTAAACGTGACACCCTACAACACCTTCCATGCGCCAGGCGAGGACTCCTTTCAATGTTTTAAACAATTCATTATTCCAAATAGTATATTATACAAATTTAATAAATACTAATTTACACAGTGAGGTACCGCAACGAAACTCGTTGAGTTCGCACTCGAGAGGACCCGGGTTCGAATTCCTGCTCCAACTATCTTAAATTCGACTTTCCATGCCTTCTCAAAGGGTCTCCTGACGAAGGCTCAATTGGTTCCTTGGCCATGGCCGACTCTTCTCCCAGTTCCTATCCTTCTAGGAAAAGTTGTAACTCTCTGAAATGACCTTGCTGTCGACGCGACGTCAAGTCCAATAAAGATAAAAAAAACCCTTCCAATTGACTTATTAACAGGTACATAACCGGATGTAATTTTCCGCGTTTGATGCGCAGAAACAGACGAGCGATAAGGTTCAGAATGCCAAACGCGACGATAACCGCTTCGCTTCTATTAGCAGCGCGTCGAACTAGCGGACAATGTTCACGTTTTACTTTTTTTCTACAAGACTACGAAGAGTTCTCGACTGGTGCGTGGTCGGCGTTGCAGCGTGTCACGCGTATTATTTTTTACGCGAAACCGCTTAATTTATTCACATTATGTTTAACTGCGAAAAGAACATAAACATAAAACTATGCTTCTATATTTTCAAAAATTCAGCGCGCTTGTTAGAAGCACGATTTACGGGCCTCTCAAAATGTGTAAAACTGTTTTTTTTTTTTTTCAGACTGCTGTTCAGAAATAATAGGTTTTGGTCACCGGTAAAAGTCCCGTAAGAAAAAGACTACAAGGAAAACCTTGCACGCCAGTTTGGTGCGTAGCGAATAGAGGCGATATGCTTCTCGTCAACGTGGAATACTAGTTCTTATCGCTCCGTTGTTCCTACGCGTCAAATGTGGAAATCCGACACCGATGAAGACTCCACTTAATGGGTGACACTACCATTTTATTTGCGGGTAGTTTGTAGTAAAGTCAAACGCATGTTTCTATTGTCTTAGTATTTTTTGTAGTTACAGCAGTCTAATAAAGCCCTTTATAGCCAATTTCGCTGCCAAAAATAATGTTTACAACAGACGTGTTGCATTTTAAAATTTTAGTAGCATAGTTTCTTCTGTGTGTTCTTTTCGTATGTAAACGTGTTGAGAATAAGTTCACCGGTTTCATGTAGGTAACAAGAAACGTGGCCACCTACACCATCGATTATGCGCCAGGTTTATGGACCTCTTAAAAACAAAACAAAAAATAAAATACTAGAAATGTTATTTCCTTCTGAACCATAAATCAATCACTCTTATTTTTAAAATTTGAAGAGTTCAGTACGTATAATAACAATTGTATGACAAAAATTCACTTGCGTAACATACGTTATAATTTAAATTATGGGCTTCCTTTTGTAATAACTATGCAAAATATTTTAGTTGGGTTATTAACAATCCGGGTAGTGAAATAAGGTTTCATGAATTAGAACGGAAGTGATATTGATCAAATAGCGTCTTTTTGTTCTTACACGCAGAACTGAAACTATATGACTGAAACATGAGGTAAACCACTCGTGGATTGTAACGTGATAGTTCTCGATACACTTGACAGGAGTGTGAGTGAGAGGACTAGGGGTCGTGTGTGCGGTGCGTATTTACTCTCAGGAAACACATGACCAGTTCTTGAAAACACGCATACATTACTTGACAAAGCACATACCAGAAGCATTTCAAACACTACAGTTAGCAATTGTTAATTCATACGTGCCAGATAACGAGTTGACTTGACAAAACGGTAAAAACTGATAGTTGAAAAGCTTTATCCGTGACTACTAATGAAATTTAATTTCACCAATAAAATTGGGCACAATTCACTTCAGTATTTATAGTTAGTAAAATATTCTAAAAAAAAAAAAAACAAGCACACCATATAAAATAAGTGCTGATTGCGGAAGTATTTATAACACAATAAATCTAAACGTAATAGTTACGATCATTTGAATATGTGTATTAGGCCTCTACCTAGATGCAGAAAACATATTAAAATATACAAAACTAACCAAAATTAGTGACGGATTTACAATAAAATTAATTTTCTTAGGAGGCAAGTCAGTTTGTTCAGCCAGTAACGATGTGTGTGTGTGTGTGTGTGTATATATATATATATATATATGTATAAATGTGTATTTAAATTTTGAAACACAGTACTTCAAAATATCTACATCATCCGTAATACTTACTTATGTCATAATAATAAAAAATGACTACAATGAAACAAAACAAATCTTAGTAAAATATATAGCAGGCGAAAAGTATTATTTTAGTGAAGATCAATTTTTAAAATTATTGTCTTGCCCATTTATGAGTAGTTTTTTACTGCCGAGAAGTTGGCTTATGTTAACATTTTCCTAACGAACTTAAGAAATGTTCTATAAACAAGACTCAGCTCTCTGTGCTATATGCAAGCACAGCAGAATAAACGAATGCTAGGTAATCGCTCGAAATGCTACTTAATTCTGACGTAATTATATTTCAAGCAGCAAGTTGAAAGTATGCATGTCAGTATTGAATCCCTCAATCGTACAAAGCAGTGTCATTTAAGGATGACCAAGATAAAGTGACACTTTTTAGAACACAATTGAAACGGTGAATTAAATAACAACCCATGTCCAGAAAGAAATTTTGTTCAGAGGAAGGAATAAAACTAAACAGCGTAATAACTACGATGGTCAGCTGATTTATAATTTAGCGACAAAAGAGATAGCGTGGTGACATTCACATCATTCATTGAAACGCATGTCTTACTACAACGTGCAGTAAAAAAAAAAAAAAAAAACAATTTGGTTAAAGTGTGGACTTAGGAAGTTTTTGAAATCACCGTTTCAGTTATCAATAGTAATTATAATAAAACTGTGTATTTCATTGCGGCCCTAAGATATGGACTCTTTAATATGGAGATATATAAACACTCTGGCGGAAAGACACAAATTTTGTCAAAGAAATGAATAATCTGGGATTTATAATTTCTCGTTTAAACTTAAATAACTTAAAAAAAAAACGTTGAATTCAATAGATACCTAACCAATATAAAAATGTGAAACTTGCATCTACGTAGCTCTTAGTTGATGTTAGTGGCACTTGTCTAATAAAGTTTAAATCATAACATATTTTTAATTCTGTTAATTTTCTTAGGTTTGCTAAAATGTATTGCATAATAAATAATTTGTTAAATTAAGCTTACGGCAGTAAGATGTATGTTATTTGCCATATACATATTACAAAACGAAAGGTCAATGAAGGAATTACGCAAATTTTAAAATTAAAATTCACAACAAAAAAAAAGTCGTGCGCAATCATTCAACTTGCTAAACGCAGCAGTGTTGTTACCGGACGGAATACAGAGCTTATAGGACGTGTATTTTCTACCACAAATTTTTATCGGTCAAAGATGATCGAAATCTCTGCTAATATTTCTTCACGACACTTATTTTTTAAGAAGATAAAACTTCCGTTTCTATCTAGTGTAAGACGGTGAAAACATGTTTTGTGATTACGTTTTATTGATTTGTCAAAGCAACGTTAAAATCGTGATAACTCACAGCAATAGAAAATAGACAGATAACGATGAGAACTATCATTCAATTAAATTAAGAATATTGATTTTCGGTGAACAATGGGTTTTCGCTCACTTTGACAAGTTGCATACGGATTGAAAACGTCTCGAAAATTAAGAAACGAGCATGGCGTGGGAAAACTAACGCGTTCAAAGAAAAACACAATATAATAGCACTGCCACACCACAATATCGGTCCTCTGAACTGTATGCGAATACTAATTCTGTTGTCTCTCATATTTAAGAGCTATACGCAGCTTGGCAATTGACACGTCAATGTCGCGAGAGAGTTTTCTCATAGTTATGTTATGTGTCGTTTGGGCAGGCTGTTAATCTCGCTGGAAATAATTTATAAAAGCTTTGATAAGGACTGCAGTCTCACACTTTATGCGTAACTATTTCACTTATTAAACAAGTTCAACTTTGTGCAGCAGTTACACGAACAAGTTCCGGTCGTGGTCTCGTCTCGTTCAAAGCAAGCTTGTTTCAAGTGTTTTATCGAACAACATAGCTTCGCTTTTAAAATCGTTGGGTACACGACGGTCAGGTTATCGAACTTGGGATGCAGATTTGCTGCTGGACGCTCATAGACATATCCTTGCCCTGAACAGTGACAGAGAATGTGGCCCTACGATGGAGATGGTCCGGACTGAGAAGGGCGGGAATAACGAAAGATCCCGAGAAAACACGCAGAGCAGGAGAATCACCATGCATTAATCCCACAAGCGAAAATTTGGAGATTGATTCGGTCGGGAACCGAACACGGATCTCTTCGAACAGAGGCGAGTGCTAACAGGTGTGACACTGCGCTTGTTAAACTAAATAGCCTTTTTAGATAATGTATATATAGCCTATATATATATATATATATATATATATATATATATATATATATATATATATATATAGGCCTACGCTATACAAGTGTAGCGAAATAGTAGTTATTTGCAGTTAAATAGTGTCACGAATGTTAAGAGTGGATGTGAAGATATGTATATTTAAATATGGGACATTTGAAGTTTCCGTTTTGCTGAGGTTAGAAAGATAATTGATTTTAGTAGCTATGGGAGTGTAGCCTCGGAAGTATTTTTAGTTTTCAACGCGACCAAACATGGCTGCCAAATGTGTTCCATTTAACTTTTTGAGGACCTGTTGAGTGACCACGGCCAAGGATAGTCTGATCGAGTTCCAGAAAGTAGAGTTTATTCAAGTTTGTCAAAAAATATACGTTCATTTACTGTACGCTTCAAAATACGCACTTATATATTACCACAAAGTTTTCTTGATATAGGCATTTTAAAATACTTGGGAAATTATGTTTTTAATTGTTCCATTAAACCAAGAATCAGAGTATGAGTTAAAACACGCTTAAGTATCACGTTTAAATACTAAAGTATGTTGCCAAAGAAACCCTGAGTGCCTTGCCATGAAAATCACGCACAGCGTTATAATATAATTATGTACCTACTCTATGAGTAAAAAGTACAAATATTTAAGCTTGGCAGCGTGCCACCATATTCTACATCAGTGTAGCATTAAATAGTCGTAGTTCGATGCAGATGGAATATTTAGTTATAGCACAGATGAAAGACGTTAGTATAGGTAATGTTTTCAAAACATCGTGATTTGCAACGACGGTGGAAAAACTTAAGGCCAGCAGCCCTTAAGTCGCGTACTGTGAATAAACATCACTGAAGGGAATTAAGCTGTAAATGTCTTGTGAGATGGTGAATTATTACATGTCGAATGTCCAACAATTGTGATGTTTTTAGAATAAGCTGTTTATGTTGAAATGTGGTTGTCAAATGAAGGAATCTTAAGGTCTATGAATTGTTTGATTTATAAAAATGACCCACGTATAAGATAAATGTGACAAAAACAAGAAAAATAATCTGTTATAAAGATAAACATAAAAAACTATAAGTATGCGAAGTGATAATCTTCTATCCGATTTCAAATTCAGACTTAATATCAGTGCAATATTCGTATGTAAATAAATAGATTCACAATAACTATAAATGGCTCTGCCACGTAACTAACTGTTCGAAAATTTAATTGCGGTTGTCGTGTTATACAATTTCCGACTATACATTTTATTTTTATTTACACTTAAGTAACTTTGTAATCCGTGGAGAGAAAAAGCCGCGGTGACTCTGGTGACATCGGAATTTTGTACGCGACAGTACTTGAGGATACAGGCCAGTCGCATTGTTGCTGGGGAAGGCTGCACGTAGCACACAGCGTGACATCGCTTTCTTTTCGCCACGAACCTTACTAAATAATTCCCGAAGGTCACGGGCTGTCAGAGGGCTTCCTTTGTGTTGAGAATCTTTTCGCTAGACAAAGCCTCGCCTGTTGTCGAGCTGTAGCACTAGGTGTCATGAGTGGCATGGACCCACGCTGTTGCGGCAACTGTGTAGCCTGCCTGGCATTCGGCTTCTTAACCTGCAGAACTTTGTAAGCTGCCACAAATAACAACTGCAAAAGCAGTTTTAAGTTATTGTGTCTTGTTAAGCACACTACATTAATAATTACAAACGCAACATTTTTGCTATGAAAATTCGGCAAAAATTACACAAAATGTTTAACATAAAAATATATATTTGCTATCCCTGCTTATACAATATTGTGAAATTTCATTTTTCTTTTTATTTTAATTACAACTGTTACAGAAGGTTTTTAATATAGTATTTTTATAATCTAAAAAAAAATAAATATTGTGTGCCTTATTATCTTCATCGCAATTATCACCTTAAAGTAACAAAAATTAATTATAACATTTAAAACAGAGGAGTAAATGAAATGTAAAAACACACGAAAACGTTAATTGAATTCGACCACTAATAAATTGGAGAGGTAAAATCTGAAATGTTCGTTCTTAAACTGAGTAGTAATATAGTTAGTTCTCATGCGGGGGCATTAAAAGGTTCATAAAACAGTACTGACACACATGATTGAGTGCAATACATGAAACATAAGGTAACGCGGTTCGGCGGCCACAGACCCAGTAGACGTACGAGGGCTCATAACGAGTTTTACGACACCACCGCCGGCATATACTGACCATTGTTAATAAAGCGAGCCAGTGAAATCCGTATCTCATCAAATACTGAAGATCACAACTCTACACACAGATTTATGATGTTCGCTAAAACTACTCAGTCCTGTTAATTATGTTATTTTCAAGACGATTGTGCAGAGATCTAAATTTTATGATTTGAATAGCTTAGAATTTGTTATTAATTAAAACCTAACTAAAAAAGTATAAATCTTTTTCAAAGAAGAAGTTTTAATATTCTTTACGTAAGTAATACTAATAACTTAATATGCGTATATACATAGCGAAATAACCAACACAACGATAGTTATTGATAAATATTTACATTGAATGATTTAGATAAATACAACCTACGTTTTACTTGATAAAAGCCTTCCAGCTTGGTAAGTACGGTCGTAACAAGCAGAAAAATTATATCTTACTAAAGAAAACTACTAAACCTGTAAGATCTTCGCCATTTCTTATATTTATCAAGCTTTTTACTCTTAAATAACAGCTCACATATTCTGACATTTGGTCGTTATGCAAATTATCGAGTAGTTAATTTGTCAAGTTTGCTCTATTTCCATAGGGGTCACGGTAGCCAAAATGTCAGACCATTCGCCTCCCACCAAGGCGATCCGGGTTCGATTCCCGGCAGGGTCGGTCTCTGCATGCGGGAATCGCGCCGGACGATGTCGTCGGTTGGCAGGCCCTATTGGGGATAACCCCTCCAACCACCCCCACCCCCGATTATACCCCAAACCCACCCCATGCCACACCCCACTAGCGCTGAAGACCTTGATGTTAAAAGCTGATCATAATCTCTCTCACTCACTTTATTTCCATATTTTGTCAGTTGATTTCAGATAAATAAATTATAACGGTTCTGGTATATTAGCCTAATCTTACTGATCGTACTCATCGTTCACTTTGTATTTTCTGAATAATTCGTATTCCAATTTTTATGCATGTTTTAATGCATCCTGATATTTACAATTGTTAATATAACACGTTCCGCTTTATTTTCATGTAATAATTTTATGTGTATTGTAATGCTTTTCATTACAGAGTAAAGCAGGTAAAAACTGCTTCTGAAGTTTCTTATTTAACATATTTACTATGGAGAGCAGTTTCGTGTTTGTTTCAGTTGCGGATTACATTTTTAAAATTTTCGCTTAGTTTTGTGCTTTCAACGTAGTCTTGAAATGCGAGGCATTTAGCACCTAAGCCTTCTTCTATACCTTTTGAGGTTGGCACTCAACATGTTTAGCTATTGGAATGGGCGATATTACTTTAAAAGTGATGTATCTTGATGACTGAGAGGCACCATCGGAAATGCAAGTGGAGGGCTTATCAGATGAGTCAGCTGAAAAACTGGCAATGTTTGACTGACACATCTTAATTTGAATACGGCTTTGCTAAGATGATTCGAGTTTATTACTGTCCGCAATACGAGAGGGAGGTCCACTCTTCTCGGCATCAATGACTCTATCTGTCACATACACGGGAAGAAAGTTATCGGCACTTAAACATATTTCTGTATGTTGGACACACTCCAGGCACTTCGAAAACTTCTAAAGCTATTCCGACTGTAGCTGCCTTTCCATATTCCTTTGTGAAGGTGTAAGTCACCTGATAAAATGAAACTGGATGACCAGGTACCACGTTCTGAAGAACAAATCTTTTGAGTGGTCCAAAGAACGCACTATCAGTAGGTTAAGCCGCATGACTGCTGTGCGGGGGCAGAGATCGCATATGGATGTGATGTTTCCGGTAAAGTGAACACTAATGTTACTATGAACCAACTCTGATGGAAAACGTCGCATGTCTGGTAAGAATGCACATGCATGGGGTAACATAGCGCATGTGTAGTCTTAACACAGTTAATATGTGCACTATTGCCTAGTACTGTTTAGTCTAATTAAATTAAAACATTATAGACTTAGCACAACTGCGAATCACTTTACTACATTAGAACACAGACGAAACCAGCTTACGTTAATGACAATTACTATTTTATCAAAGCTGTTTACAATGATAACACATTCAGTCAACCAACTAACAAAATACGAAACAGAAATATCGGACTTCTTGTCAGTTTCCCCGTTTATTTTGCTGTTGTCTAGTATATTATGCTGAATGTTGCACGAAATCTGCGAGGATGAGATGAATGTTACATAGATTGTCATCAAGAATGCTCCGTAGCAAAATTACGTCACTATGATGACAAAGTTACTGTTTGCTAGGCCGCGAACCCTTGCAAGGAAGTATAACATCACGGTTGCCAACATAGCATCAGGGCTGCCAACACAGAACTTGATGAAATTACTGTAGTCAAGAGCGCGAGATATTTAAACTGTGTTGTAGTTTAGTTTTAAAGTCAAAGTCATTTCAAAAAATGGGTAGTTCACTTGTATACATCACTTAAACTTAGCAACATCACTCTCAGTAAAAAGGGTTCTCTGAGTTTTCTTCACGCGTCCCGAATAGCTTCCATCTTGGACGTACTGCAGGGTAGGCAGTCGTATCGACTGTCACGACAAATCATTTGAAATGCACTGTGCGTACTCAAATCAGTCGTGCATTCTTACACCACTCTACTCTAAGTTAAATACCCTTATATTTAGAAAAATTAATTTGGGTACTTTTTCCTATAACCTCTTACTATCACGGTAAACAAGTAAAGATAAATTGTACTAGCGCAAAATACAAACAGTGATGGGGTAACAGATGAATGATGTTTTAATTTTAGCTAAAGCCTCTCCAGTTCTAAAGTCCACTACTAGGCCTTTTACGGATGGTTACGGGTGTGTATTCGGGCACGTTTGGATCAGATGCATACACCCTTAAATTTTTATCAAAGCAATCATTCACTACAACTAACATCAGCATTCGTTAACTGTTCCGCTGTTAATTATTTCCGTATTTCGAAACTGCGGTTGCTTTCGCACACAACATTTCGCTTCAGGTTACAACAACGTCCTACGATCTGCATTACGTCACTTCATTACGACTACTGCAATTTGTTACCCACACGCTTCAGCCCTATTCTTGAAGACCAGCCAGGTTAAGTTTTGTAAAAAGGCAGCACGTCTTATTATACGTGGTGGTTAGAGCCACGATTTTATGGTGAAAAGATTTTTGCAACATTTGGTTTCGATGCGTCATGTGCACGTCTACAGGTATGCTACAGCGCCCGTAGTTGGATTTATTTTACTCTCACTTGCCTTGGCAAATTACAGACGTAAGGAGTCACAATAATATTATTCTGATTGGTGCAGTCAAATGAGAAACGTGTCTGAACAAAGACACGCTTCCAATAACCATGAATCAATGCTGCCGATGTGCCCGAGAGACAGTAAAACAAAGTGGGGCAAAAATCTTTTGGCGACAAAATCGTGGCCCTAGTGATAGTATATCGAGGGAAAACTTGACTGATTGCTAGATTTCACCGTGCGTTCAGCTTAACAAAACATCACTGACTTTCGCTAGTATGTGGAGCTGATGCGTTATTTGACTGAGCCAATAATTATCACGCTGTTGTAGTACGTTGTGTCAGACGTGTACCCCCCAATCATACATGTCACAAGAAACTACAGTGTTTTCAAGGATATGTTGACACAAAACATTTTCGCAATAGGCTATACCATCATCTCTACTTATAATAGGTATTTACTCCGCACTCACTGAAATTTCACGTGTTGAAGTTTGTGTCAGTTATTTGACTTCATGCAACTTATACCTCTTAAATATACGTGGCCGACCATCTGCACGTATGGTAACCACGTTGACAAATAATTTTTTATTTTCTGACTGTACTATTTCATAAAAATTATATTTTAATAAAATAACTTTTGTTAGTAAATTGGAACGCACATACAACAATGTTCTAGAATTTCGTTAAATAATTTAGCACTTTACAATTTTGGGGTTCATATATCATAAGATAATAGTATCGTTATATATTTCGGGGTATATCAGTTGGTAACATCGCGCAGAATTTGCAGTTAAATGTGAACAAATCTATCCAGGAAGAGTGGTTATACCACACAATTTACACTTAAATGTCATTTCAGTATCTGGTAAATCGTATTGTGAAGGTTTAATCACTGTAATTTACAAAATCTCCTACCTTATTTCCAGCGCCTTTCAACACACTCCAGCTCGGTATTAACTTGTCTACTTGATTATTTACATCAAACATTTTCTGATAGTTAAAAATGTACTAACCCGTTTACAGGATTATTTTCTAAGTTTAATACTGGTTCTTAATGTAAAGACTATACATGCCACTGTGAGTACTTAAGGCGAAGAAATCTACTACACTATTATGTTTCGTGTATAATGCACCGTGTATAGTATATATTGACTTGTATTTCACTTTTTGCATGTGCGAAACGTGATGTATGTTCGTTGCCCAGCGGATTTTCATCCAGGCACTACCTTTTTCTTCCGCTCATACATTCCGTCGCTGCTCCATACTTACTTCATATACCTTCAGCTAGCTTTTAAATGATGACCAAAATCTCTGCGTTATATTTATTTTCCCATCTAGACCCAAAATTATAAGAGCTTATGTAAGTAGTTTTACATGATAGATAACTATACCACAGTAATATTGCATGTTTAGTAAACTTAATAACCTAACCGCAAATATTTACTAACATATTTCTAAACGTAAGCTGGTATAAATAACATAGGATATTTTTTTTGCTTTGAAATAATTTATAACAGTTTCAAAAATAACTTGCTGTCTCAGCATGCGTTGCAATGCCTATACATTTTTTTTTGTTACCTATTCAGCTTCCCTACCCTGTTTTGCCTCCCCCCTCCTCTTAACACAAATTATTTTTTGGCAAAAACCTTAGCGGGCGCAGGCTCAACAAATCACAGAAAATATTTTTCCATCATACTTTCGGGGCCCAGTTCAGTCCCTCTATCCCGTTTTGTCCTTCCTCTTATGAACTAACGTAAATATCATCGCAATCGGATGAATGACATAGGAAAGCAAAGGACACGAACAAACATTTATTTACATTAAAATTATTAGATTATATTAGAAGGAATGAATATAAAGCCACAGTCAGAATAAATATTAGTAGTAAGGACCAGGATCAGTCTGTATTATTAACTTATCGAGTTACTTTCTGAAGTAAAATTGAGGGCTATGAGATAGCCTTCATGCCTGTGTCACTAAACACGTTTGAACCCGTATACCGAATTTCATCAAACAAGACACACATATATTTCTTAACAAGCTCACTCAACTTTTGTACATTTAGTTCATCCTGAGTTAATATTTTTTAAATAGTGGCCATTTTAACATTTTGCGATCACAATAGATATGTACGACCGTGTTTTAGAATTCTATCTAACTCGCTACATAGAAAGTACCTAGCAATGT
This sequence comes from Medauroidea extradentata, assembly GCA_003012365.1. Taxonomy (NCBI): domain Eukaryota; kingdom Metazoa; phylum Arthropoda; class Insecta; order Phasmatodea; family Phasmatidae; genus Medauroidea; species Medauroidea extradentata. The sequence goes on along the minus strand of PNEQ01062315.1, from coordinate 7,058 downwards.
GACGTAATTTTTATGTATTTTTTCTGTGTGTATATATTAAAAAAAGTGGCAATTTCAACTTTTTTTTATCATAGTATGAAGTCTATGAGAAAATATTTTTACGAATTTCTTCAAAGTTGATATACGTGTACTTCTTAGTAAGCTGACACGAGTTTGGTGTACTTCGGTCATACCGTGTTTAGAGTTTCAAGGTTCTTGGGCGAGACTGTTGCCTACTACGTGTAGAATAACAGCATAAACTTACTTATAGGGACCGAAGTTTTTGGAAAAATAATTTTGTTGCGCCAACTTTTTTAATATCGGAAGAAATATCTCAGAGAACCGCGTACTTGCGAAATCATTAATGTGACAAATAATAAAATTTTATTAAATTACATGATGATTTTTATACCTTTATTTTTCATTCATTTAATATTTTCTCATAAAATTATGAAAGATAACTGTTAGCCTTATGGCATCAACTGCAACTACATCAGCAGCATTAGCGTCTAAACTTTCGGCTCACTACTGCAACTCAGCATTTGAGGTTGTGCAAGTTGTGAAGAGACAATGCAATTTTGCGAGCTATATTGATTGCGGCTTACTTTAATGCGAAAAATGTGGTAACTGTTTCTGTGAATTTAAAAATTGTGTTATAATAGCAAAATGGGAGCAGCACAGTTCAAGCAGCACTAAGGAAAACCTCCAAGATTTCTCCTAACAGCGCATCGCATAACCATTTGACATGTTTATTCAAGATCTGACACAACTATGTGAACTGTTGTTGCTCACCAAAATATGAAAAGTAATCGCGGCAGTTAATAATAATAGGCCTAACATAGCCAAGTCTGCATTTGATGCAACCTAAAAAACTAATGCCGCATTTTTTAATTGTCTCTTTTTAAGAATTCATTCAGTTTTACAAACACAAATAAAAATTAATCCAAAATAATTTAGCACCTTAAATTTGAAATAGACTTTGGAAATATATTAAACTAACTGAATATTACTTAAAAGTCATATTGATAATTTTGTGCGTGAATAGAAGTTACACATATGTGATAAAAGTACAAGCAATATTTGTCATGAAGAAGAGGATTGTACGTAGGCAACAGCAGTGCCTGATAATTAATTACCCCAGCGAATCACTCGCAGCAACACATAAACTGATTGAACTTTTTGCCTGTGTTACTGAATGTAGAGATTCATAACACTGGCAAAATAAAGGCAACTTTATTATATATACATCAGAACGTCATTGGACGTAATATCTATATGTGCTCCAGCGAAGTCGATCATAGCAAGTTCAGTAAAGGAAACTCAAACTTTACACGTCGACTAACAGTATCATATCGACGGTGATAAACTGCAACCTCGTATGTAAGGACAGACGAAAGTACTTTAAAAACATAGTAATCACAGTATATATCGTAATAACTGTGCAGACATCTTTACCATACAAGAAAATAAATTTAAAATTATATAACACAAATATCAATTAATATATGGGTATAACAGTGACAAACAAGTTTTCTGTATGCGTGAAATCACATTGTTTCGTCATACGAGGTCGCAGTTTATGACCATCTGAAAGGCAAGTGCAGTTTGAGAACTCAACAGTATTAAAGTAATTTATTACTATAGAACAACAACCTGTCAAAAACGATGAACATCCATGCACTAGATCATAACACGAGCGGTGTGCTTTATTTTGTACAGTGACTAACCTATATAAAATTTAGGATGACAGGCCAGTTACCATTGGTGCTGACACAGTATAGCGAGTAGTACTTATGAATGGTGATGTTGTTACATAGGTGTATTAAAAATCAGGGAAAGGAATTAATATCACTTTCTTGAGTGAAGCACCGAGAAATAATAATCAACGCTGAACATGACTGGTTCACTTGAATGCTACGCCTGAGTATAAATAATTATTGTCTTAATGGGATGTATCGTTCAAAATAGCTACCGAAATACACTACTGATACTACTATCTATAACTATATCAATATTGTAAGTAGGTATGTATAAATATTTACGTAGTGTATAAGGGTTCGAACATATATTATGATAACAATAATAATTATATAACATAGCTTTGAAATAGCGTCATAAAAGTTTAATTGATCAAGGCAGCTATGCTAGTGCAGTTACTCAGTGTGTGGGATATTCTAATGCCAAAGTGGCTAAATGTTGCAACCGATGTGTGTATGTGGGCACCGACACATTCCAGAAGGTTTTCATCGATGAAGACGGGCCATACACATAAATGATAGCTACATCGTGTGCCAAGCATTGGCAATCCACTGCATCGATTACTGCCATTCAGAAATTATATCAGACCAATCTACGTATTATTTTGTTATCTTGTAACTAGTACCAGCTGGCGAATGTGGCAATGTAATATGTGGGCTACCATTACTGAGAGAGAAGATTTTTTTTAAAAGAGCAACAATTGAGAATCATTAACGAAGTGTTTCGTTATAATATGCTCTGATATTATCCTGGAGGCTCCATAAACTATCTTACTGTTGTTGAGTGTCACAACACAGCAAGAACATGTCTCATCCTAACCATGTTTTGAAGACATAAAAAGTCAATACTTCCAGCACGATGGTGTGATATTAGATCACAAACGTACGTCTGTAACATACTGCAGTTTTATGTGTGACGTTTCATGAAAGAGCATCTTGGTACATTCTTTCAGTAAGACGATGCTCTCCCATACATGCTTTAAGTATTTTTAGAATGCTTACGTAATGCCGAGGAACTCTTGACTAACCAAATTACCTTTCTTGTTCCCAATAAAACATATTTTGCCTCAGCTCAGAATACTAAACGTGTTGCTGATCACAACTTTAGTTGACTTGCCTAGAAGAAAAACATCATGCTTCTACAACTACTTTCAGGAAGGTACAGAATCAGCACATGCATATGTTACGACTGTATATATCAAAAACAAAAGTATATAATATTTTACTCTCTCAAGGTGAGCTTCCTTCATGTACTGCACTACAGACATTTTAACAGCCACAAGAAACAAACCTACGTTTCTGAAGAAACATACAATAGAGGCACAGTAAGATAACTCAAATAACTGGAAGCATAAGTAGAGCAAAATAGCCGGAAGGAAACACTAAAGGAAAGTATGCCATTTTAAATGACACAGTGGCTGTTTGTGACTTGTTGCACATTATTTCGGATTTTATTCAAACATGATGTACTATTTTAGAACAAAAAAATTTTTGTTTAATGTAAATTATTTCTAACTTTCATGTAGTTAAGCAAAATCAATATCATAGAACTAAAAACAATTTAGAAATGATAGTGTTGCAATCGAGAAATACCTTGTCAATCATTGATCGTCTCTGGCCCATTTCAGGAAACTGGGATAAAAAGCCAGGATACAGTTATTTATATATATATATTTTATAATATAATGGAAATTACAAAATAGAAGGTCATTTCTCATGAATGTATATTCCCAAGTTCGATGCAGAATCAGCTAATTTATCTCATCTGATATAATCTGTTACCAAGTACAGTGGCATGTGTTATCGCAGGTCCAGCTTACTTTGGAAATATTTGCGTGCTTCTTTGTCTTCTTAAAATACCAAAATGGTTCCCTATTATAAGACGTGTAATTGTATTCTAAATACTTACAGAAGTCAATGTATCAATGTAAAGCTAAATAACATCGTCACTGGACAGTGCAAGACATTTCTCATGCATCGAAGATAGGAAATTTTTGCTATCAAGGAGGACACTGCCAACCATTGTCTTAATTTTTTATGAAGTGGCTTGTGAGAAGCATGCTTGCATTCAATATTATTTTAGAATTGGACGACATTTCTATGTAGAGTGTCCGGACTTGTGCCAGACGTATTCGGGCAAACCTTAACAAGTGCCTTGCAGCAGTTACATTATTGGTGTTGTTTCTCTTGGACACATATATTTCGCTGGATATATACATTGACATGGATAAGACTATTATTTTCGGATATATGAAAATGAAAATTATAATTTTTGGAAGGGGAGAAAGACTGTCCAATGTATAACGAAATGTGTCTACACCAATTCATCGTCGATTGTAAATAATGAGGTACAGCACATCGAAAAACGGACGGACAGAGCCGCCATAAATATAGTTGTCGTAAAGATGAGCTCCCCAGTTGTCTGGAATCATAGGACAATGGTGCTTGGCAGATCAAAATTTGGAAACGTAAGCGAACTCAATTCCCCGAAAATGTAGATACTTCTTATGTTGAATAACAAGCAATTTACTTTTTTCGATTCAGTGCGGAGGTTCTTTATAGTACTGTTTAATATTGTTCATGCTACATTTCTCAGCTAAGAGTGGATATATAAGATATGAATCACCATTCGTGAGAGGGTATTACTGAGCATAGTTTCAGTAAAACGATGTTGGCACACACATTGTGTAAGCATCTTGAGAAGACCTAAGTCACGTAGAGAAACTATCGGCTTGCAAATATTAACATTCTTGTTCCCGGATAAACATTTGTTTGCATCAGCTCGGAAAACTCAAACTTAATGCTGATCACAACTGTGAGTCGACTTGCCTCGAAGAAAGTAACGTCTTTCAGAACAGCACCGAATCTACACACGCATACGTTATGACTGAGTGCATCAATAATTAAAAAATAATAATGCAGCATTCACTCAATGCGAGCTTAATTCGTGTACTGCTGCGTTAAAAAACACGTTAACAACCATACGAAACAAACCTATGATATATAAAAGAAAAACATACGTTACGGGTACAGTAAGATAACTCAAAGAACTTGAAGCTAAAGAACAAAAAAAACACAGGATGGAACACTAGGGTCAATTACGTTATTAGAAATGACACGCCGGTTATTTGTGGTTTGTTGTACATTATTTCGGATTATTTTTATTACTTTAGAATTAGAAAACTGCGGTATGTGGAAATCAAAATTTTACTATGCTCTAGTTAAATAAAAAAAAAAGTATAATACAACTGGAAAACTCTTGATGTGATAGTGTTGCAACTGAGAAATGCCGTGACAAACATTATTCATCTCCGATAAATTATTGGAAACTGAGATAAAAAGCCTGGATATTATTTACATTTATTTTTTTAGTATAATGGAAATTACAAGAGAGAAAGTCACTGCTTTTATATATATATATATTTCACCAAAGCCGATGAAGAATCAGCTAGCTAATCGCAACAACGGTAATCTTTTACCAAGTACAGTGGCATGCGTTTCTGCTGGACCAGCTTACTTTGGGAATATTTGTGTGCTGCTTTGTCTTCTGAAAATACCGAGTGGTTTCCGATTATTGAACGTGTACCTGTAGTATAAATACTACAGCAGTCAAAATAACAAAGGGAAATATGAATTTTACTGTTAGTGGAGAGTGTGAAATGCTTGTCATGTAGCGATGATGGGAAATTAGTGCTATACCAAGTGGGACAGTGCCAATCATTGTCACAATTTCCGATAAAGTTGCACGTGAAAAGTTGGCAAGCATATAATATTACTTAGCATTGTGCGACATTTTTATGTTTACTGTACGTGATTTTGCCAGACGTTTGGGCAAACCGTAACAAGTGCATCGCAACAGTTATACTTTTCTGGTGTTGTTTCACATGGACATATATTTTTCGCTGGGTGTATGTGATGACCATGTATATATGAATATGATTCTTTGCAAAGTGAAGCAATCATTATAGGATTGATATGATAACAATTTCAAATTTTTGAAACTTGCGAGTGACTGACCTTTTTATAACGGAGTATGTTTCTATCAGTTCATCGTCGACTGTCCACAATATGTCTTAACTGCGCCAAATAAAGACGATATTATTATTATTACTATTATTATGATTCAACACACCATAAATAGGACAGTGCAGTCTTAAACATAGTCGTCGTAAAAATGGGCTTCGTATTTGTTTGGAATTGTAGAACGATGGTGCTTGCATTGTTGGCAGAAAAGTTATTATAAATGTAAGCAAACTTAATGCCCCAAAAATTTAGGTACGAATTATATTGTTTAACATCAAAAAAATGTATTTTTCCGATACAGTTCGGTGGTTATTTCAAGTAATAGGTAATATGGATCAAACTACATTACACATCTAGATGTAAAGAACTATTACATGAAAATGAAGTTTTATTGCGACATGGTCTCAATTGAGGAATTTGTTATTTGTGCAGAGTGACGGATCAAAAATAGACTGAAACTTGCGACAGTGCAAAATTGGAAGATAAAAAAAAACACTTGAAAATAACATTCAGAGATTCCTCTGTTGGCCACCAAAAACCGATAAGGGTAAGCATAAGTGCCTTTGGATACCTTCAGTGAAATTTCGAGAAGACTGAAAGGAATGTTACAGAACATCTTTATCAGACAGACTGATTCAAGTTTTACTTTTATTCAAGGCAAGCTAGGACAATACAAGTGAAACATTTTGCGATACAAAAAGTTTATTCGAAAATTTTTCTCTCTAAAATTCTGTACTTTTGCATGGTATAATACGACATTTTTAAGCTGACCACTAGACATTTCGATTAACTAAGGAAACATAATGGCGGTCCAGTAACTGTGAAGATAGAAGTCGAAGACGAAACTATGAAGACGCGGAAACACCTCTGTAATGTTCATTTTCGTGGTAAAGTATTAGATTTGGATCTGCTGAACATAAAGTATTAGTTAACAAGTAAACTGGAACCCGAAACTACACTTTGTCGGTAACTGGTTTTGGCGACAACGATTTTGCAGCAACTCGTTTCAGTTCTTACGTGCACAAGCAGCTGCAGTTTTACTTCACTATTAGTGATTGGTAGAGCCACGATTTTATGGCGAAAAGATTTTTGCAACATTTGGTTTCGATGCGTCATGTGCACACCTGCAGCTCTGCTATATCGTCTGTGATTGGATGATTTTACTCTCACTGGCCTTGGCAAATTATAGACGTACAGACTCACAATAATCGTATTCTGATTGGTGCAGTCAAATGAGAAACGTGTCTGAACATAGACACGCTGCCAATAACCTTGAAACAGAACTGCCGATGTGCACGT
>PNEQ01062312.1:10138-24488 GCA_003012365.1 Medauroidea extradentata | reverse complement strand
AAACGCATAAAACATGAAATAAAAAGTTTTTTTTTTATATTTTTGAACATATTTATTGAATTTGATAAATTTCCTTTGTATAAAAAATGTTTTAAGAGAAACAAAAATGTGTGTTTGTGTGTGTATATATGTGTGTATATATATATATATATATATATATATATATATATATATATATATATATATATATATATATATACACACATACACATACACACACTTTAAATTATTCCATCCTATCCAACTTCAGTGTGAAAATTTCTTTGTAAGATTCGTGCGACAGATGCGAATTATTTAGTGGAACATTGTGGGGCAACATAGCATTGCAACGACTTATGTTCTTATTATTCCACCAAAGTTCAGTGAGAAATATTTTATTTCAGTAAATCAGTTACCAACTGTTCCTAGGAGACAAAAATGCCACGCCGCTGACATTATAAGTTCCATGTTTTCTTCGTAAACTGGATGTCCAGAAACATCCAACATATTAAACACTCCACGTGAATCCTGGGCTAAAATTATGACGAAACTGCAACTGGCAAAATGTCGTACAACAATTTACGTGCACAATGTGGCAACACTGAACCGAGAAAGTTCCTTCATACGCTCCACGTCAAGGTATTATGTTATGTATGTTACGTCAAGTAAACGTAGAATTATGTTTGGACTGCTCGGGATTTTAACCTGGACCAATACTATACAGGTCAAAACAATGGTAGTAAGACAGGGGTGGCCATGCTGTATACTGTCCAGGCCAACACTTGAAGTCAGTGTGCTTGTGCCCTTGTTGCTTGAACGTTTATACACGTGGCCACTGTAGCTCATAAACATTGTTTCCGCCATAAGAGCCTATGTATTTTACTCCAAGTTTGAAGAGCAATAAATTAAAAATTATTTATCGAATAGCAGATGTTCCGTGTTTATATCAGTCTACGTTGATTGGAGAGCAAAATTTTGAAATAAAATTAAAACTCAACAACATGATTGCGTTTCGAAACACATTCTGTGAGTACCGACATCGCCAACTGTTTGTGCTTGGAAACTATTGTTGAACTAACGTAATATATTTATGCTAGTTTCTGCTATTTATTTAACATTTTGTGTGCGATTTTTTTTGTTTTATTGCTATTTGCAAGCAGTTACACATCTTCAGTGACGTAAATATGCGTGAAATGTAATATTAGCATAAGTATTTGACGTAATTGATAGCTCTGTACACCCGAATTCAGTGCACGTAACCGGTTTCATTAGAATCTGTTCATTACCATACGAGGCGCTTACGAAAACTTTACTCGATCTACTCGATGCTGTACGTTGGTCAACAATAACGAACTGTTCGCGCAAAACTGGCATATATACGTCGAAGTCAAGGAAGTCCCAAACATGTCATCTCCTGTGTACTCCTATCACCATATAGTGAGACAAGTAAGACGTCTGTGGAATGCAATAGGGAACTAACTTCAGCCCTATGTTGCCACGTTGTACATAGAAAATGTTATCATACAACATTTTCGTCTCCAATTTATCGCAGGTTTTGCATGGTATGTTTATTATGCTGTTGTTTTTCAGACATCCTGTCTACAGCTTGACATAGGCAGGCCGTGGAGAGAGGTAAGGGTCGTCGCGACGCGGCAATCTCTTGCTCCAGCGGGCTGAAGCGACGCCGGGCGTCATTGTTACGTAACCGTGTCTTCTTCACGGCAAACCTTGAGTTCCCCAGCGTCTAAATCTTCACCGCCTTGAGTACGCCTTCTCTTAGAGAACTAATCTACGCTCGCAAGTTCCCTGATATACTACGAACGTTCTAAGCGTCACTTAACAGCGCGTTACAGGCACAGTAGCGACGGAGCTGTATAGACGACCTTGAAGCGCACATCAATACTCTTATCATAACGAGCCGAGCGCTGAGGTAGAGTGCAGTATTGCTGCCGATTCATTTTTGCTATGGGACTCTAAGCGATTATCACACAGTAAAAAAAAAAAATTGTTCTTTTACAAAAAGTTTTTTTGGAAACCAGTTTCCAAAAAAGTTTTTGGTAACACTACAAAGTTTTTTTGTAAAATTTACAAAAAACTTGTATTTTTACAAACTTATTTGTATATTTACAAACATTTCTGTAACTATACAAACAAATTTTGTATATTTACAGCTAATATCTGGTTAAGTTTACAACATTCTTTTGTAGTGTTTCCAAAAAATTTTTGGAAACTAGTTTCTAAAACATTTTTTTTGTAAAATTACGAAATGTTTTGTAACATTTGTCAGGTCTCCTAGGTTTATTTGGTTTCAAATCGGAAAATTTGCTCATTAACGTTTATTTTACTAGTTCGCAAAGGTGTTTACGATATATGTAACCGCCTTAAAAGGTTTCTGACATCTTGCTTTTATTACCTGCCTTAATACGTTCTGGTGTTAGTTTACAAGATTTTCCATGTAAATGTACAAATTTTTTTTACTGTGCATATAATTTTATTGGTGGAAAGTCTGTAGCCAAGATCATTGCGCGCTTCTACCTGAGTTTAGCATACATCCGGTTAGTACATTTTGAAGTCCGGCAGTCTATAAACGCGGTTTTAAGCTGTCGGACGGCTTCGAAACTGTGTTTTTAACGAACGTGGTGTCTTAAAACAATGCTCTCTTGTGGCTACTTTTTGTGTTAATAATTTTTTACGCCTAAACGGGAGTAGTTATCAATAAATCTGTCTGGCAGTTTTGTTAAAAATAGTTTGCTACATGTTGGCTGATTTTTTCAAGCCAGTGTAACAATTATTTTTGCTAACTATGTAACTAAGGGTGTTATGGTTAATTGAATTTTTATTCGATACCGTATAATTTATTGCCCTGGAAAATTTGCTATCACGGCAAATATTATTTCAAACAAACCTGCACGATATATTTTTGATATATTCTCTCGGTTAAGGCCTTGTTACAGGGTTTTGCAGTGATTTCGAAATTTTTTTTTATTTCTACCTAATACCCATATCAAAATTTCGCTGCACAGTTTTGACACTTATGTGTTATAATTTGTAGCTGAATTTTTTTGTAGAATTATACTGAACGGTTTTATAGATTTTGTTACCCAAGGTACCACGTTTTTCGTCGTGAAAATAAGCAAAAATGAAGGAAATTATTATTTTTTTTTTTTTTTGCTGACGAATGGTACATTATTAAAAAAAACGCGTCCATAGTATTGTGCATCATGTGATTGCACATTGACTCAAATTTTTCCAAAACGTTTGGTTAAAAATATTTGAGTTATTGGCACCAGTCTGAAAAAATTTCGGGAATAAGCCCTTAAGCTTAAAAATATAATAAAAAACGCCAGAAACAGGGGAACATGGCCAGTAATAATTCCGTACTTGTCCTAGGTATTTTTTTAGTATATTGGCACGACGTACACATGTCGAATTGAATCGGGAATTTGCAAAAGGGACCAAGTCCACTTTTCCAGCAAATTCAAGTTATACGAGATTTCGACTCTCCAAAGTATTCTCTTGGCTGTCAGCAACAAAAGAAACCATGTCCTATACAATAAATACGTTAAACGGACTAGTCCATGAATGTGCTAATAGCGCATTATATTGTTTATGACTTACACGACTGTAGTTAAAAAGTCAGTTTCCATGTGGTTTAGTAGTTTTTCACAAGCATATACTACGGTTCCAATATTCACACCAAATACAGTATGCTTTCTCTGATAGTGCAATACATAACATTGCTTAGTGGGTATAATGTACTGGGTGGTGTTGTTTTTGCAAAATATGTTTCCAAGTATCATATTATTAGCTTTTCACTAGAATATACCAACATTGCACTAATATCTACACAAGACATTATGTTGTATGTATCATTGTTAGAAAGAACGCCAGTTCTTTTTTAAAAATTATCAAGTCCAATAACATTATTAATTTCTAAAAAATAAAAGAAATAATCGTGCCTATGTCAATTATGTTTTATATTATTCCACGCACACTATATTATCAAGTTATCCAATATTGATAACCAGTTTCACTGCCAGATCCACTATAATAATTTTTTGTTGTTTCCCAGCAATATAGTCACTTGGACGTGGTCCGTTTTGCAAATTCCTGAATCAATTGTTCCGTTTAAAAAACGTATTTCTTCGCACATTGTAACGTATTTGAAGCACGTGGTAGACCACGCCCTCAACGCGCTTATGCGTATGTTTGAGGCTTGTAGATGGTGAGCGATAGAGACCGGTTGCTACGCTAGGTGAGAAAATCATCGCTCCTATTCGCGGGGAGCTATACTGGTGCACCATTTCTCGTAGTAGTAGTTTTTCCTATTAGGCTTGGGCGGTTGCTCTCCACTTTTGCATGTGAATATTATGAAGTAATGACTAATTTAACCTTCTAGTTTTGTGTTTTACGCATGGCCATCGAGTGGGGTTGCCGGGGAAAGGGGCAAATGCATAGGGACGCTCTCAATGTGAGAGGTCACAAAAATTGTAACCTAATTTCACGAGCTCTCGTCGCTTATTGTCAAGAGCCTGTTTGAGTTATAATGTTTCTAGAGGCGTGAGCACTTAACACCTACGAACGCAGAAGGAAAATAAGCACGCTATTCAGCAGTATGGCGGCACTGGTCATTAACGTGACGGCAAGTCAGTCGCTCATGAACAGATGCAGAGGGACGCGGCAGAATTTTGTTTTGCTTGTATGAAGAGGCTGGGGAAACATCCCATGTTTGCTGACCTGTAAATTAACCTCCAAGAATAGCACTTATCTAAGGAACAGTAATTTCGTGACTAGATTTTTACTTAACGTACATGCTTCCTAGTAAATGATGGGATGTTTTTAATTGTCTCACTTGTCTTGAAGTTCTACCCGTAAATCACAGATGCTTGCTGTCGTTGGCACCTTGTTCTGACTGACACAGTCGAATGAGAGACGTCTCTGTAAAGAAACACGACGCTAATAACCATGAAGCAGAGTTGCAGATGTGCACATAAGGTACCGAAACATGCTCGTGAAAAATTCACTTCGTGAAGATCAGTTGTCCCTGATTGAAATCTGGGCACTCAAGCCGACATCAGCTGCTCATTGGGTGCTCTCTGACGTAGTGATATCCCATGATTGGGTCTGCGTTCAGCTCCTTATTATGATTTTGCGCCTTCCAGCAGGTTTCAAATTAGTCTAGGGCTGATTGCGTAAGTTACACAATATTAGAATTGGTTTGATTTCAGCTTTTACTTACCAGAATCAAAATGTGAATCTTTCTCAGGTACTTCCCAAAATTAAATCTACCAAAGCACGCAGAGGTCATAAAAATCGCAAGGTCCAGTTCCTTCGACAGACAAAAAACGATCCAACTATGATTTTGTCGGAAGACACTATCATGCCTTTTAGAATTCTGTGATGTATAAATATGAACCCCTGTTTTTCGCGAAAAGAATTTTGCCCCACTTTGATTCTGTGCCTTACGTGCACATCTGCAGTTCTGCTTCGTGGTCAGTGATAGGATATTTTAACTCTCACCAGCCTTGGGATTCTACCGGCAAATCACAGACGTATGGTGTTGCAGGAACGTTATTGTAATTGCCTCAGTCAGATGAGATACGGCTCGTCACATAGACTCGCTGCCAATAACCATGAAGCACAATTTCAGAAGTAATGTTATATAAATTATATTCGCGAAAAACAGGAGTCTCTAGGTATTAATCGTCAAGAACTGAATCACAGGCTGGATAGTTAATACGGTAGAACTTCGCAGCTTATTGGCTGCCCGAAGCTGTTGATACCGGCCCCTTATCTGTTTGGCTCTTGCAAGTTACGCCGTGATTCCTATTGGCCTAGCCGCCAGCTAGCAGGGCAACCGCATTACGCTGATTGGCGGTTAGGCGTCTCCACCAATTTGCTGGCCAGCGAAGCAATTTCGCTGGCATGTGTGTCTGAGTTCGCCTTCGTGCCGGCTATTTCACTTCTGTATTCCTAAATATTCTACGGCTGCGATCAGTCTATTAACTCCCATTTGTCGGTGAGATTGCAGTATGAAGCCTCACTTTCCCGCTTTTCCTCCTCAATTTGACTCACCCTCATCGGCTACCACAAACCCTCAGCATGCCATAAACGCAGGGACGCATTCTCCCGTCCGCGCACAGACCGTGCTGCAACGTGCGAGGAATGCGACGGCGCTGCGTTGAAAAGCACAGAAAGGGGAGTCCGCATTTTCGACGGTTTTTTACGTATCCAAACGCTCCAACGCTCGCCCCCATTTCCCACCCCCACCCCCAGAATTTAACAACCCAACCGTCCCTCTGTCTCCCACGTGTATCTCTGCAGTTGTCGCTTCTGTTGCACGAGGAAGCGGGTATGCGAAAACTGCCGCGGTTGTTGGGTGGTGAAGGCCAGAGGTTGGAATGAATTTCGTTCGCATAAATCAAGACATAAATCTCAGCTCGCTGGGCCCTGACGCGTGGGTGGTAAACTAGTGTACACCCTAACCCACCCCTCCCTTGTACCCATGCCTCACCATCCTCGCAGCTCACGACTTGTGCGTGCATTGTCTAACAAAGCAAATATGGGCGCGCAAAATTCCCGTCCCGTTAATATTACGACAATGAATCAAAATGACTGCATGGTAACACAAAAGTTTGAAAACTTGCGAAAAAAATATGTAAAAGGGGACTTTGAGCAAGAATGAGATAAATCCCACTGTGGATTATTAATTTCTACAAACTATGCTATACATTTTAGCTAAAGCTGTATTGTGTGGCTTATGCCATTTTTGCTCAATGTTTTTTATAGATAATTATCGTTGGCTTTATTTGTGCTCGTCATAGTAAATACACGTATGTAACGGTTGAGAAGTGGTAGTCGATAATGGTTTTAGAAAATAATTATTACTGTTTCTTTGTTAATAAGTTTTGAAATTCATACATAACAGAGCATCATACTTATAAATATAGATGTCATTATTTTAAGATGCGTTTACGCAATACATTAAAAAATATAAAATGTTAGTCTACTTATAATATATAAACTACCATATTTAACTGTTATCTATATGAATAAATTCGAAAGTAAACATGCTCACATGGTTTTTGCATTGCGTTCGTAAGAGTGGCTAAATTTTACATTTGGTGCACCTGTTGATGTATTTACAAGGGACTGTATGGAATATTTAAAATATTTACGGTAAAATATTTAAAATATTCATTACCTAATAAATGTTTGATAAAACATTTTATTTATTCCCTAATAAATAAGGCGCGTGATCACTTTTTTAGTCTTGCTTCACGGTTTTTCGCATATATCTGTCTTATTACGCTTATTTATTGAGTTTTAACAAACCAATCAAACAAAAAATTAAACAAAAATTTTGATTTGACTCTTGTAGTTTCATTGTATCTCATATTGCCACGACAGATAGTTAGGATAGCTAAGAATACCTAAGAAAAAAATTTTAATTGTTCCACATCTTGTTTTAACATACTTGTAACAAGTAGGATTGTTTTCACGTAAAATTTAACATGAATTATGAATTTATTCATATAGGCAATATATATATATATATATATATTCACACACATTTTTTTGCTGCTATGTTGATTTCGGCCATAAATTAGTGAAACTCAGAGAACAGTACCTCAAGTAATCACTCGTTCCTCCTCTCTCAAAATAAGTTCTGTGTAAACTACAAACCAGTAAAACATTTTGTTCAAAAATGATATTTTTAAGAAATACATTATATAGGCCTCTACCTGTGCAAGTAGCTGTTCGTATACTTTAAAGTGTCCAGACAGAGAAAAACACAGCAATAACTTTAATTTGTTCTAGTTGATGACAGTTACCTGTTCTCTAAATTTAAGTTGTCATTTTAGTACTGCCGTAGAACTCAACTTTGCCAAATTTTGTCTTAAAAAATATCGTGGTTTCGATTTAAAGAATACTTACAGTTGCAAAGGCCTACTTTGTTCGTACATTTTATCAGAAAAATGTACGATTATACAGCAGTGAATTAAAATGTTCTTATCGTTGTTAATTGTCTGATTTGTTGCTCCTTACATATTGCCTTCTACTTATTTCCTCATGCAAATCCACACCATATTCAACGAAAAATATGACATCGTGTAAGACAGATTTTAATAGGAGTTAATTTATTAAATTATATATAAAGTAAAAACTATTTGATACTACACAATGCCTCTGTGATTTGTTTCTAAACAAAGAAATATGAAGTAATACATTTTCTTATATTTAAAGAAATCTGATTTTTAAGTGTTTCTTTTTCCAATGTAATCACTTTTCGGGACAATTTAACAAATACATTTTGATTAAAATTTTTGTAGGCTATCACCACGTAAAATTAACGCATTCTATCCTGAATCATTTTGTATTAAAGATAAAAACAGCATACATGAAGTTCTGGCTCCATTCTGTTTTAAATTTATATTTTACTAGATCTCACGTAAGTAGTGATAGAAAAACATCTTGAATTAATTGAAGAACTGTTTACATTTGAAACACGCGTAAACAAAATCAACTATCTACTAGACAAATGTTTGTCAGTAGAGCCGCTGATTTTCAGTGACAATAATTTTGCACCAACTTTTTTATTCGTTGCCTTAGCAACTGCAGCTCTACTTCATGGTTATTGGTAATATAAGTGGACTTTACGTCTCGTTTACAGCGAGGTGATTGGAGACGGTGACACACAACTTGGTAGGTACAATGACAGGAGCTGGGAGAGGAGTCGGCCATGGCCATTTTTAAGTAATCATCCCAGCGTTCACCTGGAGCGATTTCGGGAAACCATTTAAAACCGAAATCAAGATGGCCGGAGCCTGGGATCGAACCCAGGTCCTCCCGAATATGAGTCCAGCATGTTACTGTTATGCCACGTCGCTCGGTATGATTATTGGGAACGTGTGCTCGCTCAGAGGCGTTGCTCATTTGTCTCCATATAGGGCTAGGTTACTGCGACACCACGCGTCTATTATTTATGGGTAGAGACATGCAAATTCACGTTATTAATTGGCAGCAGACTAAACTTCACTTTCCTACACATAACAGATGTTAATCTGCGATTCAATTGGCCACAAACTTTTATGTGTTGTCATTTACGTTTGTTACGTGTTACCTCTACGGTGTAAGCATTCTCCGCGGCAAGTAACGTCAACATCGGCCAGCGGGAGACGCCGGACGAACCTATAGTCACTTGGAGTCTAGTCAACTGTCAGAAAATAACGCGAATTTTGCATGTCTCTATTTATGGGTAGAAACTCACGAGACTTGAAAACATTCAATCGCTGATCACGAAGCACGTTAGTTGTTACAACAAGTTTGTACAACTTTTTTTTTTCCATCGAAATTAGCGGCTGAGTTTATCAGACTCGTTGTAAACAAATCTCAGCCAGTAACAAGTCTTCAAAGAAACATTGGCCCAGTCCCTT
The DNA here is from genome assembly GCA_003012365.1 of Medauroidea extradentata. Lineage (NCBI taxonomy): Eukaryota > Metazoa > Arthropoda > Insecta > Phasmatodea > Phasmatidae > Medauroidea > Medauroidea extradentata. Next base: position 15,072 of record PNEQ01062312.1, on the reverse strand, counting down.
GTCTCCTGGTCATATGTGTAGGGACTGGAAAATTTCGCAAATTCAACTACCTATAGGCTGGAATTCATTTTACTATACATACTCAAGCCCCGTCCATTAGTTAATTGTCTGTTGTTCCACTGAGTAGCTGGCAAATAGTCGGTGCTTGAGTATTCATAGCACAATGGATTCTAGCCTACAGGTAATTGAATTCACGAAAATTTTCAATTCCCTACATATGTGGAACTGTGAAAGCAATCAGTAGGGGCCAGAAAATTTCGCGAATTCAATTACCTGCATGTAAGAATGCAGTGTCCTGTGCCTACTCAAGCACCAACCATTTGTCCACTAGCTGCTAATCGCTTGAACAACAGACAATGAACGAATAGACGGGGCTTGAATATGCATAGGGTAATGGATTCTATCTGCGAAATTTTCCGGACCCTAGCAATCAGTGAACAAACAATTCACGAAGACCGGAGTTTGCATATGATTGTGGAGTCTAGCCTGCAAGTCGTTAAACATGTGAAGAGTGGCGTCGACTTCGAGAATTCACCTGGCAGCAGCCTAGCTTTCTCAGTCCTATACACGCACAGGCTAAATCGATTATACATTGTCTTATATCTAGAGACCTGAAAATTTCGCGTATTCTTTCAGGCACAAGCTAGAACTCCAGCACCTGTAAGTTCGTGCTACTTTCCCAATTGACAGTTGACTTATTTGACATGCCTTGAAGTCTATGAGCCAATAAAAACAATGTAACTAAATGCACGCCAATTTCTCTGCGTCAGCTAGTAGCCAACGAACTGCTGCTGTTTTCTTAAGTTCACAGAAATTCTTGGAGGCTAGCCTGCAGGTCAGTGAACCCGCGAATTTTCCGGTCTGTACTTATATATAGTCATGCAAAATTCGCGTTATCATTTGGTAGCAGACTAAACTTCACTTTCCTATACATAACAGAGCATAATATACGTTTCAATTGGCCACGAACTTTTACGTGTTGTGATTGACCTGTGTTACGTCTTTACATGGATTGGCCTCTCTACCGTGTAAGCATTCTCCGCGGCAAGTCACGACAATATCGGCCAGCGGAAGATGTCGAACGAGCCTATAGTCACTTGCAGTCTAGTCATGTGAAATAACGCGAATTTTGCATGTCTCTACTGAGAACATTACAAGCGGGTAGCAAGCGATAGTCGTACTAATTAGTTCCTTATTTGCTACTGTCTTGCAGCAGTCATAGGCGTTTCATAACAGCCGCCAGCTAATAACAGACGTGACAATGAAGTATACATCATTGACGTCCAACCTGACCTGGAATGTATCTGCGAAATTGGCGTGCCTCTAAACATGTGGACCACTTTATGTCCCTGACACACACGCTAGTGACTGCCACCTCACGTTTTAGTAATCGTTAGTGATTGAGTGAATAAATGAAAACTGTGATTAGGCCCAGATGATCCGGCGTCATTACAAGTAATCTTCTTGCACAGATTCATCCATGATTCTGATAACTGGAATTGGTTGGTAGTACATCACCAACCCCCAACCTGGTGAGCCATAGATTAATTGAATGGGCGAGATGAAGAAGGAAAAGATTCCACTTTTTTCCAACATTCAGGAAAACAGGAGTAACTGTTTTGACACTAAACTGTGGGTTGAATGGGAAAACATTCAATTAGACAATTGTTGGTTAGGATTTAAGGAAATGGAACATTACCTGGAAAACATTCATTTTATGTTCTGTAAGTTATATGCAATAACAGTTGACGGAATGTTTTATTTTTTAATCTCATTGAGTCGAGGGCATTCTGAATCTCTATGAAACAACAATTTACATATGTGTTTCCATAATACAAGCGATGTTAATTACTAGAATAGTATGTTTTATGTTATAATACGTACACTGTGCTAACCACACATTTACAATGTCACATGTTCTACATTTACAACACTGCAGACTACATAAACAAAAGAAACACCACTGCAGCGACACTCGCGGTGAATAGCCAATCGCGCAAAAACGCGGTGTAAGGATTCCTAGAATCCTTTGTATCTTTATCTAAATCAATGAAGCTACATATGAAGTACAACTTGGCCATATCAGTTCATTTTCGGTAAAATAGGAATGTTTTCCATTTCCATCTCACCCATTCAATTAGAGATATCTAGAGATGATTGCGGGAAACCTTGATTGTTTGCAGAGTTTCAGCGTACGTTCAGCTTATCAGAATATTACTGGCTTTCTTTGGTAGCATATATGAATCCCCTATTTGACTGAGCCAGTAAGGGTTCCGGTATGGTAATATGTGATGCATTTTACTGGTATGCAGGCAGCTATGTTGTGTCACATATTGCGAAAAAAAACTGCAGTATTTTCAAGGCTATGTTGGCACAAAATATTTTCGCGACATACCATCATTAGAGATGATGGTACATCGCGGGAAAACATGACTGATTGCAGGGTTTCAACGTACGTTCAGCTTATGAAAATATTACTGGCTTTAGCTTGCACGTAGAGCTGTTGCCCTATTTGACTGAGCCAATTAAAATCCCACTATTCTAATATTTGATGGCTATTATTGGTTTGCAGACAGCTGCGTCGTGGCATACGTATATCACCCAATCATGCACGGCACAAGAAACTGTAGTGTTTTCAAGGGTATGTCGGAACAAAATCTTTTCGCGATGTACCACCGTCTCAAGAGGTGGCATGTAATTAGGGCAATGTCCGCCATGTTTCCCACATGCGAACCAACCACGCCGGGGATTGAACCAGGAACGCCTTGGTGGGAGGCGAGCGCTCTGACCACTCGGCCACCTTGACTCCATTAGATCTTGAACACTATATCTAGTTAGTTTTAATATCGTGTGATACCCAACTCCTGAACATAACTTATAATTTGGAGTAACGTTATACGCAAACGTGCACGTCAGTCTCGCCATTATAAACACATAGGCAATAAAGTTGAAACTTCCTAGCTCAGCACTTCCTTTATCGTCTTTCTGCACAGTAGTTAAATTTAAAAGCAGTATTTTTGTTAAGGCCTATATGAACGTGGTTTTAAGGACATCCTGCACCGAAAAATTCATAATTTTATAATTGTGCCAAACACTGTCCGACTCTTTATACATTAGTTAACAACAATTTCCCACAAATAAAATATTTTTCGGTTTACAACTTTATGTCAAAGTAGCGATTTGACTAGTTTCGCTACTTACCCAAAGTAAAAACTATTCGAACGATAGGAATGAAATAATTTAGGGTGAAAGTAAATGTATTAAACTACAGAGTGATAACAGTTTTATTTACATAAAAACTTTTTTTTATATACATGTACTCAAATATTTGCAAAAATTTAGATACTCTCAAGGTTGTTTTCTTGTTTTTAATTCCTGCAAATTTTACGTGAAAATACAAAGGTGTCATTCCGTGGCTTAATGCATTTACTTTCACCCTAAATTATTTCGTTCGTAGCCTTTGAGTAGTCTTTATTTTGGGAAAGTAACGAAAATAGTCAAATCGCTACTTTTACTACGAAAACTATGGAACAGAAAAATATTTTATTTGTGGGAAATTACTATTAATGTGATGTTTTAGAGTTTGGAACAGTTGTAAAAGTACGAATTTTTCGGCACAGAGCAGTAATTTGAGGATAAGTATGTCATGTGTATGTGATAATATTTTAAGAAAACGGTTCGACTACAAAATAGCTCTACAAGCACCCCTTTCACACTCAAAATCAAATTATCATAGGAAACTATATGAAAACATGAAACATAATATACGAAACGATACTTAAATGTCCATTCATAATTACATGCTTTTAAAAATGTTTCAGCCATTTTGTAATTACTATACTTCATACCTGGCAGCGCTTTCAAAGCAACATTTTATTATGTGTCGGATATGTAAATTTTAACCCTAGTCATGGAATTTTAAATAAATAAACTTTTAGAGTGTCAATTATTTTTTAGAGCCAGTGAGTGTAGATATATTCTTGACATCTTGGTAAAATACTTAATTAAAAGTTATGGAAATAACGATGTGATAGCTAAGTTCTTACATAATCCACTCTGTTGCGTATAACCGTATACGAGAAGAACCTATAGAATAATTTTTTCTCCGATCTCACAACCTTTGCCAAACGCAAAGTGCACTGCTGCGTAAAAAACATCTGTGCTCTCAACCCTGGTGTTAATTTAGTTTTTACCGGCCACAATTTACTCATTTTACCGTTCTACTTTCCCCTTGTTAAAGCGAAACGAAGTAAAAGGTTTCTTCACCATAGTCGGCAAAGAACAGCCCAATAGCACCGTACAAAAAATAACTTATTAGCTAAAGAGTATTTTATCCTTAAAATCAAGACATAAATTGTTACATTTAGAGAAATAATGGAAAATATACGTTGCCTATACGTATACTCTTGTTAGAAAAGCTAAATTTTATAAAAAATATCATATATTATTGCCAAGAACCATTGATTTTCGAGAAAATAAATTATTCGCCAACTTTTTTCAGTGCCGTACGTTCACCTCTGAAATTCTACTTCATTGTTAGTGACAGCGTGTCTTTGTGGAAATACATTCCCCATTTGACTGTACCAATCAGAGAAAGGTTACTGCGATACGACACGCCTGTTATTTGCAGTAAAACGTTCAGATACTTAAAAGTTAAAACCTTCCGATCACTGACCATAAAGCGGAATTGCAGATATGCACATGAGGCAGTTGAACAAACTGGAGCAGATAACTTATCACTAGAGATGATGGTTTATCGCGGGAAAAGTTGACTGTTTGATGGATTTCAATACACGTCCAGCTTACCAGAAGATTACTGGCTTTAGCTTGTACGTGGAGCTGTTGCCCTATTTGACTGAGCCAATAAGAATCCCGATATTGTAATATTTGATGTCTGCAGACAGCTACGTTGTGTCAGTGTTTTCAAGGCTATC
>PNEQ01062312.1:0-10038 GCA_003012365.1 Medauroidea extradentata | reverse complement strand
CACCAAAAATAGGAGTCCCAAGTTATTGTTTGAAACACCGGCTATGATTTTTATTACGACGTGACCCTTACGGTGCCTTCCTAAAATTACCGTCTTTCGTATCAATCATAATTCACCGTTAATAGCAAACAAAGCACACGTAATTAAATTATAAATATTAAGGGCGCGGTTCACCTGAGTTTTTAACGTCTTTATTTATTTTTATATTTCCACCATGGATTTTTTTCTTATTTTAGACATAAATTGTGATTAAATCATTGTCTTAGGAAATGTTTGTATCTCTTATAGTTTTTGCGTAAAGAGTCGTAAACGTCAAAATTTGCACTTTACGGTTTTATGCACGCCACTAAAACCAAATTATATGCCAAACCGAAAAAATTCACAATGTATAACAATGTTGTAGGCTATGATTTGCAAATATATAAAAAAATTAAATACCTTTGTATTTAATAAAAATGCTGGATTTTGAAACGAAAATTTAAAATTTTCTAAAAAATTTTAACAAATACAAAAATATGTATTTTTTTGTTTTTTTGTTTTTATATGTGTCAAATCACAGCGTACAACATTGTTGTTATAAACTGCGATTTTTTTCGGTTTGGTATGCCAGTTGGTTTTAGTGGCGTGCATAAAACCGTAAAGTGCAAATTTTGACGTTTACGACTCATTACGCAAGAATTATAAAAAAATACGAAAATTTGCTAAGAGGAAGATTTAGTCACAATTTACGTCTAAAATAAGAAAAAAAATATCGGGTAAAAATATAAAAATAATAAAGGAAGTTGAAAACTGAGGAGAACCGCCCTCTTAAGGCTTTACGTCTCGTCGAACAGCGAGGACATTAGAGATGGTGACACGCATATTGACACAATGACAGGATCTAGGAGAGGAATCGGCCATGGCCACTGTTAAGGAAACATCCCAAGCATTCGCCTAGTGAGAAACTCGGGGAAACTCTGGAAAACCGAAATAATGAAGGTCGGAACAGGGCCTTGAACCTGGACACTTCCGCGAATGTGAGTCCAATATCCTACCTTTGCGCCATTTCGTTCGATGCTAACACGTTAATGTAATAGAATCGGCGTACAGTATGATAAACTGAGTGCGGTGTATGTAGCCTAATAGACTGTCAATATTGAAGCTAAGATAATGGTTTTAATTTAATTATTTACATTTGTATATATAGTTGTCCGACATAATTACAGCTGTTTTTTAAGGTATTTCACAGTAGGATGAAAATGAGCAAACATCTAGAAAATAGCAAGTAATTTAAATCTAATATGTAACACTGTAATACATTATCAATTCCTGTTTAAATATAGGTATAAATTCTGCATAACTTTTGCTATGTTTTCTTAGATTTGACAAACTTCTTTTATAATTAATTACTTGTATTACTCAGTTGTGATTCCCTCCATGCCTTTCATTTTTTAATGAGACAATTATATATGAAAAATCTCCTTAATAATTGCGCGACTAATACATTACGGAATATAAAAAAGGAACGTTAAAATAAGCTGTATATTTATTACTGTGTTTGTAATAATCAACTTTTCAAGATGGAATGTTCATTACGGTTTCAGAACAGAAACAAGAGTTTGTTAGAGTTTGTACAGGTAAGCACTTAATAGGCGGTTTAATATATTTCCAAAATATAGTATTGTTAAAAAATTTATCAAGTGGGAAAATATTAAGGGTTTTGCTAGTTTATAAACATTATCCATCTTGACAAGCGTCAGTATTTATCAATGTATATTAAACCACAGCTTCACGCGAAATGTTTGTCCAACCTGTACTAAAAAGTCCATCAGGCAATATATCACCCGCAGTTAAAGAGGTTTTTTAGTCACCTCGCCGACTTAAAGGAAGGGGAGTGAAGGCCATATTAAGACTCATAATTGGGGAACCATATTTTTTTGTGAAAAGATTTCTGCACAAGTTGGGTTCAGTGCCTCATGTGCACATCTATATCTGCGCTTCAACGTTAGTGATTGGATGGCATAGATCTCACTTGTCTTTGTTCTACTGGCAAATCACAGACGTGTGATATCGCAGTAACCTTGACTGAATTCAAATTCTAGGACGTACTCCATTACAAATGAATGACTGTCACAGAAAACTAAACAAATAATAAAAACCCATAAATAAACAGAGTATGCTTTAGTCAGCAAGATACATACACAACACGAAATTCCAAAATGGAATCGGTTCAAATAAAACAAGGGACAAACAGATAATAAATGAAAATAATAACAAATAAAAATAAAAATAAAAAAACCAAGTAAACATGCGACACAACGATGAGACGAAACAAAAAAAAAACACAGTAGATATCAGACAGGAACAGAAAAATAACAAAACGACACAACGAAGAGACGAAAGAAAACACAACAGATATCAGACACAAACAGAAAGGACAAACGACACAACGACGAGACGAAACAAAACATATTAGTTTTCCAGACAGACAGTGTTACGACGTTTCGGGAACTGGAATATGTTCCCGTCATCAGGTAGACGCACAGGGTTCAGGAACACGAGTGCGACTGATGAGGAGACTGGAAAACCATGGGTTTATTAACCGTACTCTTATTGGTACAGTCAAATGAGAAACGTATTTTTACATAGACATGTTGCCAATCACAACCAAGCAATACTGCGCATGTGAAAGTAAGAAATTAAAACAAGTTTATGCAGAAACTTTTTCTCGAAAACTAACGGTCGCTACTCATAAAATGTGATCACAAGTGTTACCAGGCATCCCAGTTTTATTTTACACTGGAACACATTCACAAAAGATTTTAAAGCCACTATATTTTGAAGTCGTTATTAAAATCCTTAAGAATATAAAGAGCTCTATGGCATAAATGCAATTAATATGCCGCTGTCTGTTATTGGCTGAAGGAGGACTCTAAGCTCAGACCTTTTATCAGATTGACCGCTGCGTGCTACGGAATATTCTCTACTGATCCGGTGCCATGCTGGAGTTTCTTCTGCAGCTGCTGAAATACAAATTACTTTCTGCCAGCTGAAAATTTTTTACTGTACCAAACTGGTTTACTAATCAAATAGTATTATAGCGGTTAGGAAATATTTTGTTTCTACATCTAAATACTTTGGTTATTCTTATTTTACTGGCATAAAGTGTGATATTTTGTTGAAAAAAAAAACAACATATTTGTTTGACTGTACACAGAGTTCCGTTACAAATTACTTAAACAATTCTGTTTACGTTGCAAAATTACGAAAATTTGAACCTAGGTTATGTACGGTCGAAGCCTGTAGCTTAGCAGCAACAGGGAGTGTAAAACAAATAGTTGATTATAACACTTTTACAGTTCCAGTTGTCACCATTATTGCTGGCTTCTGTGGCATGAGTTTAAGTTACGTATTGTAGTTTTGGTTCTGCATTGTTATCTACTCTGTGCCTCCGTTAGGGCTGAGAGAAAGTGTAATACGTATTGCGAACAAGCTGAGGCACACTCGTTGCTCAAGTTCTGTGACGTCAGCTGCAGATCTACGTCTGTTTGGCTGATGTGTGAATACAGTTCCTCTGTTCTGGGATATTTTCCACAACAAACTCGCTGTTAATCAACTGGAAAATAAGTATTTCTGTAACTTTTTTAAATCAGCCACTTTGTATATTATAGCCATTTGTCATAGCAAAATCAGAAATATTTGTATTATATAACGTGCTTATAGTCTCCGCGTTGAAAATTCCGTTTCTGAGGCTGTAAAAAATTTAATAATTTTTACATTATATTCTCGAAAATAACAGTCATCAGAAGCTCCCCAGCATCCTTTACTTAAAATATTTAATATTTCTATTGTATGTTACTAAAGTTCATGGATAGGTTACTGACTATTGTGATACAAATCCCTAGTACACATCTGACTTATTGGTAAACTGTGATGTATCCTGTTTCAGGAATATAATGGAAAATTGGATAAACATGACAGAAAGTTGTTTCCCAGTACAAAACAAGCACGCGTTTCACCCGTGTAAAAACAAGCACAAAACATTATCACAAACAGTAGTTGTTTTCAAAGACCACAATTACCAAAACAATCAGAGATTCGTTTTACATTTCAAACGCAAAAAGCAAATGAGATTTTTACAACCTGCGATCTTCGCGTACAATAAAATTACTTGGTACTTCACAGACAGAAAAGGAAAACTCAAACCGAAATCTATGTAAAGTACAAAAAAATAATAAACCACTTATTAATTCAAATGACTAGCCTTTGAATTCCTTTGAGCGTATTTACCATTGCTTAAAGAATCCAACAGAGATTGTTCTTTATATTATTGACATTAATTTTGGACTTAAAAATTTAGTAAATAGGCCTAACATTAAAATGCCACCTTAAATAATGTGGGGCAGTTATTAACTTTGAATTATTTTAGAGTACCATAACTATTTGAAGAACTCCAGATTAATATTATGTCTTACCTCAATATAACTATGTTACTGTCAATTTTCTGGAGTTCGTCATTCTGTAGCTGTGCCTAAATACGGAAATAGCTATCAGTTTCTGGAATTCAGGATTAGTTTTCGTCGAAGGAAGCCTGATATTCTTGTCTGTGTTTAAATATTTTCAAGTATCTGTTCGATTGAGTTCTCCTCATCCATTTTGTGCCCGTTTACACACACCTGCTTTTGTCGTTTTAAAATTTTTTATTATGTCATATTCCTGGAAAAAAGGAGTGTTTTGCGTTTTGCTTTTACAGGTATAACAGCTAAAAGTGGCTCTGCAATTTTACAAATTGCTTCTTATAAAAATTACAAGTATTAGTAATAGTAGTATTAATTATGTTAACGACCTTGATATGCGTAATTTAATTTGTTGGAAGCATTTTAATGTTAATACATTGTTGCTAATCAAATTGCTGTTACTACATACAGCAAGTTCCTGTTGTGTTCAGTAAGAATAAAACGAAATTCGAACTTGATTCTGAAATTTGGATGTTTACTAAGTTAAATCGTAGCCTACTGTAGGAGACGTTAGAATGTTAAGTCATGTATAGTATGTTCATAGCCCATAACATTTGTAATCGTCTAAGACGTGTAATAAAAGTGTTTAAAAATTACTATTTTGTTTGTTGGGACTTAGAAAATTCCTAGCATATATTAGTCTAGCGTGGCTAGGAACATTAAGACTCCTGCCCCGCCGCGCGTCAACACTGTACCCTAGGCTGTATTATTTTTCAGAACTGTGCGTATGTTTGTTGTCTACTACTAATACAGGCTTTTCTTTTCTTTCTTTACGGTTTTATTATGCGATTTTATGCGACTCATTAGCATTCGCTCGCAACGACGTCTACATAGGGACCAGGATTATCACATAAATATTTCTTCTGAGCCACACTGCACTTCCCCAGTGTTACTTAGTTGTTATTAGCAGTGTATATTAGTGGAAAGACGTTCTTCATTTAATTGGCCCAATGAGAATGAGTATACTGCTACACCACACTACTGTGATTTACAGTAAAACGTTAAGACACACAATAGTTAAAAACAGCCAATCACTGACCTTGAAACAGACCTGTAGATGAACACATGAGGTACTGAAACAAACTGCTGCAGATAGCTATTTACAACAAATATGGATCGTTTTGCATGTACATTTAAATGTTTCAGTTTTGCAAGAATAGTTTCAAAGAGCACAAATGTATGTGGCACTGTTAGCATTCGTATTAAAATAAATAATAATAAAAAAAAGAAATAATTAAGAGTTCCGAATTGGGGTTTAAAATGTATGTTATACATAAAATTAATCTCTTAGCGACTGGTATAGAGTATACATAAATAAATATATACGTATATAGATATATTGCGAGAGCTGTTTATATATAGATGTATTAAAGGAAATAGGGGTCACGGTGGTCGAGGAGCCAGACCCCCTCGCCTTCCCATCCAGCCGATCCGGGTTCGATCCCCAGCGGGTTCAGTCCCAGATTTTTCGCGAGTGGAAAACGTGGCGGACGTTTTCACTGACCGGCGGGTTTTCTGGGGAAACTCCCGTTTCCCTTCCTCCCTCAATTTGTCGCTGCTTCACACTCATCTCACCCTCACCTCATTCATTATTCGGGCCGAGTGGCGACAGGCGTGTCTCGCTAGTCGAGTAACCGGCCCAACCTTCAACCTGGCCTTATATCATACACAATGTGACGCTACCCGAAGGCGGAGACATGTAGTGGATTTTCACTATAGAAATAGGTTAAGTATGATGCCAGAACATTCACATTATGTTTGAAATGTTTACTTTTTTATTATTACAGTATGACTGGGAACTGGAAATTTTCGCGAATTCAATTACCTGCAGGCTAGAATCCATTGTACTATGCATACTCAAGCCTCGACTATTTGTCCACTAGTTGCTACTCTGTGGAACAACAGACAATGAACGAATATACGGGGCTTTTGTATGCATAGGACAATGGATTCTAGCCTGCAGGTAATTGAATTCACAAAGTTTTCTAGTTCCTAACTATGACATATTTTTCTGTGGCAAATATTTTGATATGCTGTTTTGAAAGCTATCCCGCGAACAGTTGCTGCAGAACTGTGTCAAATCTGTTTCTTCACTTTCACCATAATACTGAATGTAACATAGTACACGTTACGTTTTGTATTTCACATGATTTTTCTTATTAAACTGGGAACGACTCATATTAATTTTTTTATTCTGTAATGAAAAATGTAGAAGTTAAATTTAATTTTTTTACTAGTCATACATCGCATTCGATATTTTCGTTACGTTTCCGTAAATGCTAAAAATTATTTAAACGGATAAACAAAGCTTTGTTGGCAAAGTTTCATGTATATATAAATGTTACATTAGAATGGAAAACTCTTTTATTATTATTAATTCAAGTAGCTGCAGGTATTTCAAAATAAAACAAGTCTTTTCGCGTACAAATAACAACTGTAACGGAAACATATTTTTCCTCTCGGCGATAAATTCACAGCGTTGACTCCATATAAATATTTATTATTCTTACTTCATTAACCTGCTGTAACAAATTGTGATTTCCTGCCAATCGTAATGAATAAAATCCAGTCTCTGTGTCATATTACTGGAGAATACTGTTTCGTTATGTGCCACAGCCATCTTTAGTGCAAGGCCGCGGCTTTAGATCTGGCAACCCTGCACACAAGGGTCATTTTAACACTTATTTTTAGAGCCCACGATTTTTGGTGAAAAAAATTCTGCAACAATTTGTTTCAATTCCTTACGTGCACATATTCAGCTGTGCTTCTTTGTCAGTGATTGGCTGTTTTAAATTCTCAGCGTCTCGGAGTTTTACCCGCAAATTAGAGACGTGTGGCGGCGCAGTAACCTTGTTCCTGTTGGCACAAGTCAAATGAGTCCCGCCTACATTCTGCCAATAATCAAGAAGCAGACCTGCAGATGTGCACGTAAGGCATTAAAACAAACTGTTGCAGAATTCAGGGAAAATTGGCTGGTTCAACGACCTTTCGGCTGGCCTCCAAGAATATTTGTGTACTCTAGCTGACATCGTTCACTGGTTGCTTGCAGACACAGTGATATCGCATTCTTGGGCTTGAAGATAGCTGCATAAGTCGAGAGCTAACTGTGATAAATTCGCGAATTTACAGCTGTTTCGAATCTACCTTATGCCCAAAAAAACACGCGAATTCTCCAGGATCCTATGTACGCGACATAGCAAAGACATCTAGGCTGCAAGTCCATCATTTTCACCCGGCAGACAACACTAAAGAACTGTTGTACCAGGTACACCGAAACAACACAACACCTTACTTGTTAAACCTCGAACTTCATTTATTGAAGATTGAACATTTAAGCCTTTTTATACCGATTTAACAAGGTATTTCTAAAAAAAACTGTTAAAAGTAAATATAAGAATTTCATTTATAACAATATAACGAAAAATTATGTAATTTGTTCTCAGTTTGAGGGATATTTAATAGTTCCCCCCCCCCCTCCTTTCTACGTACTGGAGACTATGTTTTACTATTAAGGTGACGATAGTAAACATATCGTAAGAGGAGGGTATCTCACTCCGAATTCAGAAGGGATTGCTGTGGCCGACTGGTCAGACCATTAACCTTCCACCAAGGCAATCCATGTTCGATTTTCGATGGGTTATATCCCGGATTTTCGCATATGGGAATCGTGCCGGACGATGCAGTTGGCCAGCGGGTTTTCTCGAGGATCTCCCTTCCCCCTTCTCTCCTTCATTTCGACGCTGCCCCATACTTACCTCATATCACCACTCACCAGCGCTAAAGACCTCGATGTTAAGGTTCTTATCTAGGTAAACTGCGTTGGTGTATGTGAGGCACAAAACCGATGGAGTGTTAAGAGTGACGTTGGTCGGCCTATGTAATACAATATCGCCTCTACATGCAAACTCAGCAACTGGCGCACAGAGCTTTACTATTATTCATTCTCCTATAGGACTTTAAGCGGTGACCGTACTATTTTATTTGCGATACTTATGGATCAGATTCCAGCGCTTATTTCTATTAATGTGACTTTAGAATCCTATTGGAATTTCCCTAGATACGGCAGTTTAAAAATGCTGATTTTAGCCATTTTGAGAGTCTTCAAAATCGTGTTTCCAATGTAAGCGATCGTAATTTTTAAACTGACAGAAACATTGTTTGAAATGTACCAACGTAATGCGCGTTGAGATGTTTCTTCCAAATATAATTACTTGTAACTCTCTGCAATGCAGATTTTTATTACTAGGCGCCCGTAGACAATCTGCGTACCTCGTAGGATAACATGATATGAAGTCCTACAGTTGAGAGACGCCGGAATAAGAAGGGCGGGGGAAACGGGAGATCCCCGAGAAAACCCGCCGGTCTCCAATATCGTCCGGCACAAGTCCCATAAGCAAAAATATGAAGACCGACCCCGCCGGAGATCGAGCCAGAATCGTCTTGGTGGGAGGCGAGTGCTCTATCCACTGAACCAACCGTGTTCTCATTTTAAACAATGTCAAGTAAATACAAACATAAAGTAACAAAGTCGATTGGTCTCTCAACAATATTACAAGACATTAAAAGTCTTATTTATTTGTCCCACACAAGAAAGATAAGCATTCCCGAATATTCTATTTTTAAAATCCACTATGTTCACTTGCCTGTGTATTGCTCATTGTCTACCTTTCAGGCGCTCGCCTTTTTCTGTTGTACAAAGATCTCTCGAAAACTATTAATCGTAGAGTACAATTACATGTAGATATATTTTGTTTACTTAAGTATTCAGAATCATATATAATTTACGTATCACTTTACATCTTCGTGTAGAAATAATGCTAGAAAAATGGGCTTTGAGAGTGTGACCTACGTTCTCCTAATAAATTGTGTGATGTCACAAACGTAATTTTTTTTAGTTATAAGACACTATTCATTTATCCAATGCATTGTTCCGTTTCTCTTTAACTATAAATTTTTTGAACTTGTGTTTGAGTTGCATCATGTTTGCTGTGCAATTTAGCAAAAAGTGCTTCAGCACTTACAGCGGTTTTTTAATACTTCTGAAAATAATTAACTGTTGTTTGTCTTTCAAATTCACACTCAGCCCGTTTTTTTTAACCCTTATTATTCTTTAGTTACGTTGGAACTTCAAGTTTTTATACTTTTGCGCAGTAAAATGCCAGTTAATCTCGAGACGTTCAATTCCTCAAAGTATATCTAACAAAAAAAGAAGCCAATAGTCTTGGCGACACAAGATGGCCGGAAGAAAGCCGCAAACAAAAGCACATAAACAAGGTGGCAACAGTTGCGCCTGACATTCATTACCTCCCGCGGCAGGCAGAGAATCTAATCCGGCGAGAAATGTACCACCAGTCACTTGAGCGAGAAGGGGGAGGTGGGGGGTGAGTGGAGGGTTGATTTACTGCGAGTGTTATTGGTTATTGCTAGAGTCACGCTTCGCAGTAAAGGCGCCAGAATTTTATTTCGAGCTTATAGTTATCTATACGTTGTCCAGTCGAGCTGGATGCAGTCGTTCGCATTCACGGCAAGTCGCCGCGAACCC
>PNEQ01062311.1:0-24388 GCA_003012365.1 Medauroidea extradentata | reverse complement strand
ACATTTCACCCCTTTTCACCCCCTTAGAGGTCGAATTTCGAAAAATCCCTTCTTAGTGCTCGCCTACGACCTGAAGGGAACCCCCACAAAAAATTTCACGATTCTAGGTCCAGTGGTTTGGGCTGCAGTTTGATATGTCAGTCAGTCAGTCAGTCAGTCAGTCAGTCAATCAGTCACCTTTCATTTTTATATATATATATAGATTTCAATCCGGATCCAACTTGGAGTGGACTGATGAATCCGGATTGAAATATTGCTATAAACATATCCGGACGGGACTGAAGCAGCAAAGGAGTGACTCAGTCCAGTTGACGAGGCGAATTAGAGTGCAGAATCCGGATTGAAACGTTTACTCAAGGAGGATTGTTTAATAATTTTCTTGTGTTTTATATATAATTTTAATTTATCAGTACTCGGGGTATATTGGCACACGTTGGGCGATTTAGAAAACATTTACACCAAAAATAAAACGGAAACACAAGTTATAAACATATTAAATTAATCAGAAATATCAACCTGGCCATGTCTGGTAGTTTTACGACGATTTCGATGTATTTTTAAACAGCCTAATATCGATATGGAAAAATCACTGTAATGTATATTAATTAAAATATATTTATTTCCACCCTAATTTTTCGTAGCAATGTAAGTCTAGATTTTTTGCACCTTAAGTATCATAAATTAGGTTATGAAAGTTGACTACGCCGAAATCAATTAAGTGTTTTTTTTTTTGTGGGCTAACTATGAATGACTTCGCCATGAAAAAATTCCACACAAGTTTGTGCATTATTTTACTCCACACAGTCTCGTATTTTTTTCAAAAATTTAGCTCATTTAAGTAAGTCATTTGGTTTTTACTATTTGCGTGGCAGCGTAACACAAATTTTGACTTTGATGCACCGTTATGAGAAAAATATGCCAGCTAAAATTGTCTCGTACGAGTAAACTTTACTAACAAGTATCGTCTACCAAACTAATATGATTTCATACAAATATAAAACTATGAATTTATCGCTCTTGAACACCTTTCAATTGCCTCCCTATATAGGCTGCGTTTGTGTGTGTGAGGCAGGAGCGGTAAGTTTGCCCTTGGCCGACGTATGTAATTATAGAGCCACGATTTTATGGCGAAAATTTTTTTGCAATATTTGGTTTCGATGCGTCATGTGTAGGGCCACGATTTTGTCGCGAAAAAAATTTTGCCCCACTTTGTTTCAGTGACTCACGTGCACATCGGCAGTTCTGTTTCAAGGTTATTGGCAGCGTGTCTTTGTTCAGACACGTTTCTCATTTGACTGCACCAATCAGAATAAGATTATTGTGAGTCTGTACGTCAGTAATTTGCCAAGGCCAGTGAGAGTAAAATCATCCAACCACAGACGATGTAGCAAAGCTGCAGGTGTGCACATGACTAGGGCCCGGAAGTTTTCGCGAAAAGATTTTTGCCCCACTTTGTTTCAGTGTCTTACGTGCACACATGCAGCTCAACTTCATGGCTATGTACAGAGTGTTTTCGTGCAGAGTCGTTATTCATTTGACTGTGCCAATCAGTACACGGATAACTGTCACACATCACGTCTGTGATTTGCGGGTTTAACCTCCACACGCTGGGTGTTACGGCATCCAATCACTGACCACATAGCAGACATGCAGGTGCGCACGTAAGGCACTGAAACAAAGTGCTGCAAAATTCTTTTCGCGAAAATTACCGGTCTCTACACATGACGCATCGAAACCAAATGTTGCAAAAATATTTTCGCCATTAAATCGTGGCTCTAGTCATGTGCACACCTTCCGCTTTGCTACATCGTCTGTGGTTGGATGATTTTACTCTCACTGGCCTTGGCAAATCATAGACGTACAGACTCACAATAATCTTATTCTGATTGGTGCAGTCAAATGAGAAACGTGTCTGAACAAAGACACGCTGCCAATAACCTTGAAAGAGAACTGCCGATGTGCACGTGAGTCACTGAAACAAAGTGGGCAAAAATCTTTTCGCGACAAAATCGTGGCCCTAGAATACATCATCGCCTCTCCGCGCAAGCTACTCAGCGGACGTGCAGTGCGTCACTATTATCCTTTTTCCAAGTTGTGACCACATTATTTTACTTGCGGGCAGCACTAACGCTTGCTTCTATAGTTGTGTTTTTCGAATACGGTTGTTATTTTTGCAGATACCGCAGTCTGTAATCACATTTATGCCCATTTTTAAGGGCCCGAAAATGATGTTTTAAATAAACGTGCTGAATTTTTGAAACTATAAAGACATAGTTTGAATTGTGTTTTCTTTTCGTAGATATAAAAATATAAATAGCATTTAACAGTTTCGGCAAAAAACTCACTTCAATGTATTTCAAGTGCAGGTAGAGAAGTCCCTTAAGCGCTGACCATCTGCGGTGACGGCGTCAGAGGTCGGTGTCGCTAGGCAGGTGACCAGCTGGCGAGGTTCCTTCCAGGGTCACGTGGTGTTACGTGGTCACAGCACAGAGGGGGGAAGGGGGGGTGGCAGAGAGGTAAATAGTTTATGGCCGGTCTGTGGAACCAGTTCTCACAGCAGGACTGTGTTCACACCTCGTAGACGACTGCGCGGTTCCCCGCCTGGCTGGCCAACTATCTCTCTCGCTCCGATACCAACGATCCGTTAATCGATTTATCGTCACAACATACCCCTCCCCTTCTTAACCAACCGCCAACATACATATCCCTGCCTCAATCAACAGAACGCCCCCGCGCTTACGCTTGTAGTTCATACGAGAGCATCGTCATATCGACGAGGACCTACCCAACTTTCCATGGAGCGAAGAGGTGCAACTGTAATGCGTTAGACTCACATTCGGGAGGACATTGGGCACAATTTTTGAAACTATCGGAATCATTTCATTAGAGGAATGGTGTCATGCCGATATCAAAATAAAAAAAAGAACTATTTTTTAACTGTAGATTGTGGAATTAGTACCTGAATCTTGACGCGAAATCTCGAAATAAATCCGCCTGCCAAGTAGGTGGCCGAATGTCAAATCCGATAGAGAAATTGGTCTTCTTTAATGGCTCCTGGTTGTTTAATCAATAAAATGGATACTGCATTGTGATTTCATCGTAACGTAATTTATTTAAGGACTAGTCTACAGTTTTTTTTACTACGAAAACAATTGGCAAAATATCGGAGAATTCGTAACAGAAAAAATAAACTAATAATATACTAAAATTGATTTAAGGAAGATTTTGCACTGTAAAAGATACACGTAAAAGGTGTAATAAAACGTAAAAGGCAAATATGATTTAGTATGTTTAAGAATACTTTTTGGAATTGTTCTGTATATGCAATTTACTTCAGCGAATGAATATGAAAAATCATTATTCTCTACATTTGTGCATTACGAAATTGGAAACACAAACTCGAATTATACTTTTGTAACACATAAATAGTTTAAGCGATCTAATTATAAGATCGATGGTTTAATTTTATGTGTAAAAAAGTGCAAAGTTAAAAAAAATAATTTCGATTGCCACTTCAATTTATGAATAAAAACAATGCATTATATACAATAGTGCAACCAACGTAAACAACATTCAAATAACACCGCACCAAATTTGTTCCAAATTTTTTTTTTTTTTTTTTTTTTTTTTTTTAAAGTTTGGCTAATCACACTACACCCTGACTGGCCAAAAACAGTGACATCACACGCAAATGCAATGAGGCAACATTTTACTAGCGGGATCTTACAATATTTCTTTCTTTTGACTCGACAGCAACTATGGCCGTTTCAAAAATAGGTTAACCCACATTCCGACAGTCGCTATCGTGTCTAACATTCCTCTAGCGAAATCATTCCGATAGTTTCGAAAATTGGGCCCCAGGGTTCGATCCCCGGCTCCGGTCATACTGATTTCGGTTTCCCACGGTTTCCCGAAATCGCTCCATGCGAATGTTGGGATTGTTCCTTAACCACTTACCTTACCCAGCTCTCCACCAAGGTGTTGCTCCTTGCATTTTCTTAGTTAAAACCACCAAAACACAGGAAATTAAGTCATCACTGCTCTCTACTAGAATCTTTCACAGCTCTACCAATAAACAAATCGGACCTTCCCTCTGTTCGAGCAGTATTTTATTTTAATGAATCTTCGGTGGTTCCTTGAGTCTTGGCATCACTCTAATTACTGATTTTTTTAGTTTTTTTTTAATCTGAGAGTAAAAATTAGAAATGTACGATTATTAGAGATGATGGTTTATCGCGGGAAAATTTGACTGTTTGCTGGAATTCAACACACGTTCTTCTTACCAGAAGATTACTGGCTTTAACCTGTACTTGGCGCTGTTGCCCTATTTGACTGAGCCAGTAAGAATCCCGATACCGTAATATTTGATGCTTGTTATTGGTCTGCATACAGCTAGAAGTATATCACCCAATCATGTATGTTGCAAGAAACTACAGTGTTTTCAAGGGTATGTCGGCACAACACATTTTCGCGATATAACATCATCTCTAACGATTATAAAGTAACTGCTATTTACTTTGCGCAATAGTACAGACAAACAGTTTAACTTTTAACGTATGCTTATGCCGCAATAAGTCTAATTAACTAAGAATACAAAAAAAAGTGTACTGTTCGACTGATTGCTGCCCAAATATATGTGGCCATGGCCGATTCCTCTCCCATTTTCTATTCTTCTGTATAGCTGTGTGTTACAGTCTCTAATGACTTCAGTTTCGGCGAGACACAAGGCCGACTTAAATACATAAATTAATACTTTTTTTATGAATGTAAGTGAAGCTGCTGAGTGGTTACACTGCTATGCATCGTGAGGATTTTACGGTGTCTGTGCAGTTTTCTTTATTATTCTTTGATAGAAGATTGACTAAATGCAAGGAAAAAAAATCGTGAGTCCAATTGCCTGCATGTTAGAATCTGGGTGTATTCAAGACCCGACTATTTGTCCATTAACTGCTACTCACTGGAACAACAGAAATTGAACAAAGTCACGAGGCTTGAGTGTACATAGGACAGAGACTTCTGACATGCATTCAATTAAACTCGCGAAATTAAAAATGTTCATTTCCCTAACTATACCTACACTTAGGGGCGTGGGGCTGCGGTGGCCGAGTGGTCAAATAACTTGCCTCCCACCAAGGCGTTTCGGGTTCGATCTCAAGCGGGATCGGTCCCCGGATTTTCGCAGGAGGGAATCGTTCCGGACGATGCGCTGGTCGTCGGGTTTTCTCGGGAATTTTCCGTTTCCTCCATCCCCTCATTCCGGCTCTGCTACGTGCATCATGTCACCGCTCAACATCCCTGAAGAACTGTGCAGCTTTAACTCGGAACGCGTGCCATTTTTGTGACATTTCCCAAAATTGTTCACACTTGTCTCAAAGTGCATAATAAAATATGATACCAGTACAACAATGTACTGGAGGCTATGTTGCCTTTAAATATATTCACTATCTTTCCAGGGTCTGTAAATATTGCTTGTACTTACATTGAAACGTGAAATATTCAAGTATCTATGTCTGATGCTCAATCCTGAGATATAATCTTTATGTTATTTTATTTCCCGGGACCGCTACTACAACACAATACCCTGTAAATATTTTTAAAAATAATATTGGAAGTTCCTAACCTGTACACAGTATGGAACGCGTACCATGCTTCAGCCTGTAAATATTGCAAATAATCAACATTGTTAGTGTACGAGTACTAATACACAGACACTCTGTAAATAACTAGAGACATGCAAAATTTGCGTTATCATTTGATAGCAGACTAAACTTCACTTTCCGGTACAACACAGAGCATAATCTACGATTCAATTGGGCACGAGCTTTTACGTGTTGTCATTTACATATGTTACGTCTTTACAGATACTGGCCTCTCTACCGTGTAAGCATTCTCCGCGGCAAGTCACGACAATATCGGCCAGCGGGAGACGTCGTACGAGCCTATAGTCACTTGGAGTCTAGTCAGCTGTCAGAAAATAACGCGAATTTTGCATGTCTCTATAAATAACAAAATCAGAGCTGCATAGGTAGAGACATGCAAAATTCGCGTTATTTCCTAACAGCTGACTAGACTCCAAGTGACTATAGGCTCGTTCGACGTCTCCCGCTGGCCGATATTGTCGTGACTTGCCGCGGAGAATGCTTACTCGGTAGAGAGGCCAATCTCTGTAAAGACGTAACAACACATACAAGTTCGTGGCCAATTGAATCGCAGATTATGCCCTGTTATGTAAAGGAAAGTGAAGTTTAGTCTGCTATCAAATTATAACGCGAATTTTGCACGTCTGTATGCATAGGTAAAACTGAGTCATTTAAAAAAATTGGTGCAGAAATATTTTCGCAAAATCATGGTTCCCTACCCATTACCCTTACCAACCCTCCCCCCTTACACTGATAGAAAAGTATTGTTGTAGGCACTGTACTTCTGTTAAAATAGGGACGACAGTTCAGTATGGTTTTTGGTACTATGTGCATTGTTCCAACAACTATCTGTTCTGTTGAAGGAGTAAAGATCATCTTTCTTCTACAGAACATATTGTTAATTCTACAGAAATGATTGCTGTAGGGACAATGCAGACAGTATTGACAAACAAACAGGACTGTTGTCCCTATATTAACACAAGTATGGTACCTACAACAGTACTTTTCTTTCAGTGTACCAACCAGAACCGAAAATGAAAACCTTCGTAAGCCTCTGCTTGTGTGCCTGTAGTCGCAAGTGAATGAATTGGCGCGTAGTCTTCACGCCGACAACTCGTCTCTGTGAGATATTCAGCGGTGACCTATCATTAGGGCCCGGTAGTTTTCGCGAACATATTTTTGCAGCACTTTGTTTCATTGCCTTACGTACGCACATGCATCTCGGCTATGTGGCCAGTGATTGGATGCCGTAACATACATCGTCTGGAGGTTAAACCCGCAAATTACAGACGTGTTGTGTCACAGTTATCCATGTACTGATTGGTACAGTCAAATGAATAACGACTCTGCACAAAATCACTCTGTCAATAGCCATGAAGTTGAGCTGCAGGTGTGCACTTAAGGCACTGAAACAAAGTGGGGCAAAAATCTTTTCGCGAAAACTACCGGGCCCTACCTATCATATTATGACATAGCCTAATATTTGAGATAAACTCGTGTCGTACCTGCCTATACATTTTTAAAAATATTCTGAACCAAGACTAGGCCTATCATGCCTAAAAATGAATCCAAATAAAACCTATATTTTCTTCATTTTCGTCCGCAGTGAAATATGTTTTACAGATCGTAGGAGAACATGGAAAGGTTATACACACGTGTAATGTTCTTTGAATGATAATTAGGGCCATGAAATTTTCGCGAAAAGACTTTTGCCCCAGTTTGTTTCAGTGCCTTACGTTCACATCTACAGCTGTGCTTCATGGTTATCGGCAGAGTGTCTGTGTGAAGAGACGTCTCTCATTTAACTGTGCCAACCATAGTAAGGTTACCACACTACAAGTATGTTACTTGCAAACAGAACCCCAAGACATAAGAGGGTTACAAACACCAAATCACTAGAGACATGCAAAATTCACGTTATTTCCTAACAGCTGACTAGACTCGAAGTGACTATAGGCTCGTTCGAAGTCTCCCGCTGGCCGATATTGTCGTGACTTGCCGCGGAGAATGCTTACTCGGTAGAGAGGCCAATCTCTGTAAAGACGTAACAACACATACAAGTTCGTGGCCAATTGAATCGTAGATTATGCCCTGCTATGTAAAGGAAAGTGAAGTTTAGTCTGCTACCAAATTATAACGCGAATTTTGCACGTCTCTACAAATCACTGACTATGAATCAGAATTGCAGATGTGCACATAAGGCAATTAAACAGACTGGGCCAAATTCTTTTCGTGAAAATTTCATGGCCCAAATGCTATTCCTAAGCAGACATCGCACACGTACCCTACCGTCAAATGTGGATATTTACTTCCACTGCTAGGGGTAAAACTGACTGAGCTCAAGATATTTGTTTTGGGACCATTTAATGAAGAAATAATTGCGTATATTTAAGTACTAAAACTTTTAAATTTGACACATTCTGATAAAGTTAGCCGTTTCTTCACTAAATGGCACCAAATTACGTATTTTGAGTACGCCAGTGTTACCCCTGTCGTCAACGTATCCACGTTCTACGGCACGATGAATAGTTAGCGAACAAACTTGTGTCGGCCGAAACTCTGCCCCAAACTAAATAATAATACAGACGTAAATTGACGTGGTGGCTCAATTAATTCAGACGAACTTCGCCGTTGATTGGCTGTCTGAGACTGTTGATACCAACCCCGTGTCTGTTCATTCATGTTACGGCATGTTTCATATTCGCCTGTGTTACGGCTAGCTGCCTACTATTCCGCTTCTGTGTTCCTAAATATTCTGTGGCTCTGCACAGCGCTCAGAAGCCTGGGCAGAAGACTAACTTAATACACGGACTGTTTATGCAGTACAATGTAATACTTCTGTAACGAGCCACATGTGACAGCTGGCCGAGATAAGACTCGACGTCTGCACGGAAGAACAGTCGACGTGTCTAAGGAGGAACTTCATCAGACATAACGGGCGACGTCTGGCATGTCTGATGCAACACCTGGGTGAATAAACGCCGTCTGGCACTTGAGCCAGTACGGTGGCGCCACGTGCAGGTAGCGGCGACCAGCTGAACTAC
The DNA here is from genome assembly GCA_003012365.1 of Medauroidea extradentata. Classification (NCBI taxonomy): domain Eukaryota; kingdom Metazoa; phylum Arthropoda; class Insecta; order Phasmatodea; family Phasmatidae; genus Medauroidea; species Medauroidea extradentata. The sequence continues at coordinate 15,705 of PNEQ01062311.1, read as the reverse complement.
TCGAGCAGCGGTGATTGATACAGACCCGGATATATGGCGAGTTCATGTGACGATATAGTAGGTTAATTATAATTCTTGTACACGAGAATTTCATCATGACCGGGTCACCGTTTATGAAACTCGGTCCTTGAGGACTCACAACCAATAACAAAACACTCAAAATCTATCGATAGGTAGGTTTTTTTTGTGAAAATATTTCTGCATCAGTTGTGCCTCGTGTGCACATCTACGACTAGCTTCAAGGTCAGTGATTGACTGAATTTATGGTGGCGGTTCACTGAAATTTTTAATTGACTATGACACTGCATGTATAAAATCACATTGGTTACTTCTGTATTTCTTAATTATTTTTTTAAAAAATAGACAGTTTTAAATTAAAATTAATTATTTTTTTAAATACAAAAAAAGTCAGTGCTGTTTGTAAACATGTAGTGTCATTGTCCATGCACTGTTCTGGAGTGTGATTTTTTTTTTTTTTTTCATTTCGGTAGGTAAGTTGGTTTTCCTTTAATGTATAAAACCATTTTTTGCAAATTTTGACTTTAATGTGGTATACAAAAACTATATAAGCTAAGAAATTTTCGTTAGAGTAGAAAATAGCCACAATATATGCCTACAAAACAAACCATATCTAGTACAAATGTAAAACAATTTAAAACAAATAAAATTTTCTGTGAACTCGCACGTGTCCTAACGTGTTACTGCAAATGACGGACGTGTGTTAATCGTAGTAACATTATTCTGACTTGTAAGGTCAAATGAGTAACGTCTTTTCACAAAGACAATCTCTGCCAATAACAAAGAAGCTGAACTGCAGAGGTGGAACTAAGACAATGAAACTAATTGGTGCAGAAATCTTATCGCGATAATCAGTGGTTCCTATCGATAGGGTCAGAAAGTTTTTACGAAAAAAATATTTAACATCACTTTGCTTTTGTAGTTTTAACTTGCACATCGGTAGCTCTACTTGCACATCGGTAGCTCTACTTTATAGTTATTAGCTGAGTGTCTTCTGTGTGTCTTTGGAACAGTTAAATGAAAAACGATTCTGCACAATCAAAGCAACACTGAAAAAAAAATTAATTTTAGCTAATTACCACTACATATAAGGGAAAAATACTCCACACGTGTAAAGAAATTTACACAACTGGTAATGTAATTTTTCATTACATATTGGGCGCGCAGGCCCTATCCAGGAATTTTACATAAAGCATGAGCGAAATTTCAGAGTCATTACCGTGTGAGGATTTCCGCATATGTTCGGAAACCAGGTTTCCCGCACAAGGTTGGGGAATATTCCCTTCCACGTGATAAGTAGAGGTACGTAAATTTTGCAGATACATTCCAGGTCAGGTTGAACGCCAATTATGTATACTTCCTTGTCATGTCTGTGACTTGCTGGCGGCTGTTACGAAACGCATTTGGCTACTGCAAGCCAGTAGTAAATAAGGAAATAACGCGAAGTGCTATCGCTTGCTACCTGCTTGTACGGTTATAAGCCAATAGATAATCGATAGAGATGATGGTATATCGCGAAAATTTTTTGTGTCAACATAGCCTTGAAAACACTGACACAACGTAGCTGTCTGCAGACCAATAACATGCATTAAATATTAAAATAGCGGCATTCTTATTGGCTCAATCAAATAGGGCAGTAGCTCCACGTACAAGGAAAAGCCAGTAATCTTTTGATAAGTTGAACGTATGTTGAAGCCTAGCAAATAGTCAAGTTTACCCGCGATAAACCATCATCTCTAATCGATTGTGGCCATTGGGTGTATAGGACTGACAAGTCTAGGCTGCTGCCAGATGAATCCGCGAAATTCACCTACCTCTGACTTAGCTCTTGGTCTGTTGTGTTTCCCACGCAGACCCTCTAGGCTTTTGTTGGCACTCTGAAGTTCCCCAATCCGCCGTATTCTTTTTACACTTACTTTATGAAGACTTAGGCAAATGCTTCCCGACAGAAAATGTGGGAGATTCCGCCAGTCTTAATCTGTAACAATAAAATAGTTTAATATACCACTATTTGACTCGTGTGTAGGTTTCAGCTACAAATAAAGCAGTGTATGTTTACCTCATATTGAATGTTGGTTTTTTAGTACTTCCTGTACTTTTACTTTACGTCGTTTTATCTTGCTAGTTTTAATCAATCCCAGTAAAGGTTTTGGTTAGCGCTCAACATCGAGGTATTTAGTGCTGGTGAGGGGTGACATGTGGTGAGTATGGAGCAGCGCCGGAATGAGTGGGCGGGGGAACGGGAGATCCCCGAGAAAAACCGCCGACCAGCGGCATCGTCCGGCACGATTCCCACATGCGAAAATCCGGGGACCGACCCCGCCCGGAATCGAACCCGGGTCGCCTTGGTGGGAGGCGAATGGTCCGACCATACGGCCACCGCGGCTAACTGCGACGCTACACGTACAGACACGATTTTTGTACCGTTTGGTTTCAATGCCTTATGTACACACACACCTGCAGCTTTGCTTCATAGTCAGTGATGGATGTTTTATCCGACACTTGTCTTGAGGTTCTGCTGGCAAATCGCAGACGTGTGGTGTCACAATAACCTTATTCTGATTGGTGCAATCAAATGAGCGAGGTGTAAGAACAAAGACACTCTGCCAATAACCATGAAGCAAAGCTACCGACGTGCACGTAAAGCACTGGAACCAAATGTTGCAAAAATCTTTTCGCAACAAACTCGTGGCTCTAGTTACACTGTAAAAAAATTCCTGAAATGTTTAGGAAGTAATTAACCTAAACGTAGTATTAGGACAGTCATCATACTTCCGTCTTGCAAATACGCAAACTTTTACATTTGTTACAATACAATTCTGATAACTATACATACATTTGACTGTTTCACAAAAAAGTTTAGCGGTGCTACCACGGATGTCTGGGATACAATTCTACCATAACTACTTTCTTAGTTCTCATATTGCACGTATGGTAAATTTGCAAACTTTTTACAGTGTATTATTGTACAGAACTCCGAAATGTTCGAAGTTAAAACGTCCAATCACTGACCACGAAGCAGAGTTGCATGAGCCCGTGTAATGCAGTGAAACAGTGTTGAAAAATCTTCCCGCGAAAACTTCCTGCCACTACTGTAAGCACTATACGTTATTGACATCTGTCAAAAAAGTACAACTCCTAAAAAAATACTATTTTTGTCGAAAAAGTTATGTCACATAATTTTTTCTTCCATCCTCCTGAAAACTTACCAGTTTTGACACACGAGGATTTGCATCTTCACCGACGATACACGGGCTGTTATGTACGACTCGATCTGAAAGATGCGATAAGCTTTCTTTCTCTCGAGTGTTTGTATGAAAAACATAGCGCGGCCGGCAAACGGGTGGACTCGGCAGCTTCAGCGGTTTCTTCGGGGCCAGTCCGCTGACAATCCCAGAACACAAACATAGTCTCCCCTTCCACAAAGCCCTTCCCCCGTGTCTGAAGAATGTTTTCACGCCCCTTCTCATCCATACCTGTCGGGCCTTCCAGCTAGCGACACCTTATCGGGGCACCGCGACCTGAGAGGCCCTAATAGAGGCGTCAAGAGTGACACAGGTCATCCATTTCGGTGACGCGGCCGTGACAAAACATCCGAAGGAGCTGAAGCCCTCGTGCTAGACCGTCTCGTCAAAACGCCAAAAGTGTATTATACATGTTTTTTTTCTTTTTTCTTCTGCTGTGTGAGGAGGAGATGGGGTCGGGGAAATGTTCCCCCGGTGTAGGTGCCTGTCACCCGAGACCGCGATGGTAACACGACACATTAGCGGCCGAGAGGTGTCGGGCGATCGAACGGGCCCGATTATAGTCCACACGGCATTCCAGCTTCAGAACATGACGCTTTCCCCGACTTCCAAACACCCTCCTGTATCCCCTCTCCTTCTCCGGCCCTAGTGCCCAAAGATCTCCTTCTTCAGCGGGATTAGCTGCGTCTCTGACATTCGGTGTCGCCGTCGTCTTCGTCTCCCGAGGAACATAGCTTGCCCTAACTCATGAACGTCTTTAAAATGACGTGTTTAGCCATGGCCGTCTTTAGTAGAAGGCCGGAGTCTTGAATATGGCTACGCTGCATCGGAGGGCTACTGCCGGTCGTTCATTGGTGGCCCTAGTCTGTGTAGACCAGAGATAAGAGTAGAGCATTAGCAGCTGATACTGAAGCCAAGCTGACTTTGTTCATTCAGGTTGCAATATGGCGGATTGCAATCAGCTGTATTGAGAAACGAGGTTATGGTAGGCCAACCCACAGTCAAATTATACTCGTTGCTATGGTAGTAAACAACATTTTTCATGTTCGAATTTGGCGGATGGGGTCCTTTCCCTTCCGTCTCAAGGCTTCATACCCCTCGCCATAGAACATACCTTATGCCCCATCTGTATGTTTCTCTAATCTCTGGTGTAGACGTGTACACGCCACTAAAGCTGCATCTATACGCGTTACAGAGACTAGGGCAGTCAAGAAGTGACAGGCAGCAGGCCCTACGATGCAGTGTTGCCACATTCAAGACTCCGGCCTTCCACTGGAGACGGCCATGGTTTCGTGCGTTCAATGCCTGGAAGTGCGGGAGCAGTAAGGACGATGCAGCACGCTTCTCCCTAGCCTCGAGGCACAACTGTCTGACCAGACGCGCAGTCTTCTCGCCGACAACGTGTCCATACGTTACTATCAGTGATGACCCAGTATTTTATCACTAATGGTGTATTGTATACACCTACAAATTTTAAAATATTCTGCCCCAAGATAAACACACCTAGGGATGATGACTTATCACGGGAAAACTTCACTGTTTTCTGGGTTTTAACACACGTTCAGCTTACCAGAAGATTACTGGCTTTAGATTTTACCTATTTGACAGAGACAATAAGAATCCCGCTGATGCCTATTATTGGTCATTTTGAAGCCAATTTGAGAAAATCAAACAATAGCAATCCTAGATAATACTTTTAGCTATCGTTTTAAACAAAATTGTTTCCAATTTTACGAACTTCTGAGGCACAATCTCTGACGCCGGAACCTCGTGCACTTAACTGCGGCGCAAGAGATCACACGTAACGTATTAGTAATTCTGGATAAACATTTACTCATAAAGTTGGCAAGTACCATAGGATTGTCATTGAGTATTTTATCCATATTGGCTTCGAAAAAGCGTAGAAATCAATTTATGTTTTCAGCGTTTTTTTTTGTATCTACAACTCACTTTAAGACTGCTTTGTTAAAGGTTTTCACGTGGTAAAAATTCATAATTTTATGTTTGTACGGCATAGTGTTCGTTTTATAGACGTTACTTGTGATTACATTTTCCACTTAAAAAAAATAGCTTTCGCAGTTTTTCCATAACAGCATGCCAAAGTTAGAATCACAAATTACGGGAACATAGTAATAACAAAAACCACTTGACATACGTGAGTGAAATAATTTACATAAATATTAGATATTATGGGAAATGTGTTAAAATATTCAAAAACACACACATCAGTCTTTTTGTAATTTTTTTAATATTGCCATAAATGAAGTAAATAGTAATACACTTCAGATTTCTTAAAAAAAAGTACAAAGGAAGGAATCGCATTGTGTGTTTTTAAATATTTCAGCATACTGCCCATAATGTCTAATTTCAGTGTAAATTATTTCATTCTAGTAAGACACTTGTTTTTTGTTATTACTATGTCCCCGTAACTTACAAATTTTGACTTTGTCATGTCACTATGAGAAAACTATGAGAGTTAAAAAAATTTAGTGCAAAGTATAGTCACAAGTAACGTGTATAAAGCGATCACAATGCTTTGCAAATATTAAAATAAGAATTTGTGCCACGTGAACGCTCTTAAAGGACCATTAAACACTCTTACCTCGCCTGAATATTTATCACCAAACATCACTGGCTCTAAGCATGCCTACCCTTCTATCTCGCGGTGTATTAGACCTCCAGCATGGACATTACATGCCCGTACACACCACATAGATAGGGACCCTTGATTTTCTCAGAAGATTTATGCACCACCTGTCACCTCTGTGTTGCCAACACACGGAGCCTCGCAACCTCTGCGATGTAGTTTTACACTCGGCTAGCCTTCCTCTCAGGCAAGACGTTTCGAATGCAGTTTAATCACTAGAGCCGCGATTTTATGGCGAAAAGATTTTTGCAACATTTGGTTTCGATGCGTCATGTGCACACCTGCAGCTCTGCTACATCGTCTGTGGTTGGATGGTTTTACTTTCACTGGCCTTGACAAATTATAGACGTATAGACTCACAATAATCGTATTCTGATCGGTGCAGTCAAATAAGAAACGTGTCTGAACATAGACACGCTGCCAATAACCTTGAAACAGAACTGCCGATGTGCACGTGAGTCACATGAAACAAAGTGGGGCAAAAATCTTTTCGCGACAAAATCGTGGCCCTATTAATCATACGCTTGTACAGTCGCGTAAAACTGTTCGCAGTCCAGCCTGGTTGTCAAATTTTAACTAGGAACCTGAAAATCCTCATTTTCTTTTAGGCGCAAGCTAGAATTCGAGCAACTGTTTAGATGGCATGGTCAGAAATGGTGAAAAGTCGCCAGAATATTTCTGCCAGCGTACTCTCCAGATCAGGATGACTAGATGATTGTTAGGGAAGATGGTTTATAGCGGGAAAACTTGACTATTTGTTGGGTTTCAACGCACGTTCAGCTTACTGGCTTTCGCTTGTACTTGGAGCTGTTACCCTAGTTGACTAAAAGTCAATAAGACTCCCGCTATTGTAATATTTGATGCCTAGGGACTGGACAATTTTGCGCATTCAATGACCTGTAGACTAGAATCACGGTCGTAGAAGTACAGGTCTGGACACTCGCCTATCCAACAATGTATTTTGCTTGACCCCCTTGTTGTTTGGCTGTAGTTCGTCAAGTTACCGAGAATGTTGTACTTTTTGGCGCTGTAATCTGGGCGGTCGGACTCAAACTCCGCCCACTTTTTTCCATTGTTAAATTTATGAAGTAAATAAAGATTGCTGGAGTATTTTCTTAAAATTGTGAGCGAAGGAAACATTCCATAAATTGATTTAAAAAAATACGTTGTAATAAATTGTTTATCTTGGTGTGAAGGAAGTAGGCGGAGTTTGAGTCCGACCACCCTAACTGCAGCACCAATAAAGCACTATATTCTCGGTAATTTTGTGAACTGCAGCCAAACAACAAGGGGGTCAAGTTATGGCGTGGCTAGAATCCATTGTACTATGCGTACAAGCCCCGTCTATTCGTTCATTGTCTGCTGGTTCACTGAGTAGCAGGTAGTGGACAAATAGTCGGGGGTTGAGTATGCAGGTAATTGAATTCGCGAAATTTTCCAGTCCCTATTGATGCCTATTATTGGTCTGAATACAGCTACGTTGTGTCAAACATACACCACCCAATCATACGTGTCACAAAAAACTACAGTGTTTTCAAGGGTACGGTGGTACAAACACTTTCGCGATATAATCTCTAACAATGGTTGTGTGCCACGCTGTTAGCTGTTCACTAACAAAACACGGACGTCCAGTCGTAACGCATCTGAATTTGCATTGGCGTAGCAATATAGGGATCCACCAATAACAACAGTAAGCGTCAGAAATGAATATATTGCATTGGTAGAGACCTGAAAAATTCGCGTTTTCTGTTAGGCGCAAGCTAGAATCCCAGCAACTATAGGTCAGTATCACGTTCACAATTGGTCTTTGACTTACTCTACACTTCCTGGAAGTTGCTGAGCCAATAATTAAACTATAATGAAATACAGGCGCATTTCACAGTGTCAGCGAGCATCTAATAAACAGCTGCTGTCTGCGCGATTTCACATATATTCTTGTACACTTACCTACATGTCAGAGAACCCGCGAATTTTTCCGGGCTCTATGCATTGGAGCTATAGCAAACAGGAAACTTTTCTCGCGATTAATAACCATCCCTGGACAAAGTGCACTAAAAGCATCAGTTTACAACTGTAGGTAACTAAAAGCCAATTTTACAAATAATAATAAATAAACCTAGAAATTGTTCTCGAGTAACGTATTTCTGAAGAACATTCGCTGAAGCCAAAATCTCGTATACATTCAATTATTGCGACACAACACATCACGATTAACAAGTAAATCATTCTGGGTAAATGTTTGCTCATAAAGTTGGCAAATATCATTAGAGCTACGTCAATTTCGCGGATTCATCTGGCAGCAGCCTAGATTGCTCAGTCCTGTACACGCTCTGGACACAGTCGATTATTCATTGGCTTACAACATTACAAGCGATAGCTCTATGAATCATTTCCTTATTTACTACTGGCTTGCAGTCGTCAAATGCATTTAGTGACAGCCGCCAGCTAATCACACACGTGATTATGAAGTATATATTTTTGGCGTTCAACCTGACCTGGAATGTATTTGTGAAATTGACGTACCACTAAATATCATTATCTAGGGTTGCTGTTTATGTAGTATTACCTTATAGACTTAAAAAAACGCGCAGATGTAAATTTGAGTTTTCAGTTAGGATGTCGAACGGACGATTAGAATACTCAACGGTCAATGAAATCTGAACTACTCATCAAAATTCGATGAGATTATTCGTCGAGTAGATATTTTATCAGCATACGTTTAGTTATATAGCACTGTGCGGTAGTACGCCTTACTTTCTAGTAAAAATTAAAAAATGTTGTTACAAAAAATAAGGGCTTCAAACCACAAAATCTACTTAAATGTAAAACTATAATTTTTATAATTTTTAATATGATGATACCCAGTCCTCTATGATAACCGAATTAAAAAATAATTGCTCTTTCATTTGAAAATATTTTAACATCCCTGAACTTCTCACGCAGAGATTTTCGGGTAGTAAATGGTTAAATGTTCAATCTTAGCATAACCAACCCCCTGTAAATGTTCATATAAATAAATTGCATCCCATAGAGGCCAGTTGCCTATCGAAGCACATATTTTACTACAATAGGACCGTGAAATATTTTCCGTCACCAAATAATAAAATCAAATTTTTATCATTGTCAGACCTGGGACATTGCGGTTTTTAAGCGTTGTTAGTTTTCAGTATTCGTTTGTCAACATTGCTGGAGGTGTAAAAAATAGCGTTTGGACCACGGTCGTAGAAGAACAGGTCTGGACACTCGCCTATCTAACAATGTATTTTGCTTGACCCCCTTGTTGTTTGGCTGTAGTTCGTCAAGTTACCGAGAATGTCGTACTTTTTGGCGCTGTTTTCCGGGCGGTCGGACTCAAACTCCGTCCATTTTTTTCCATTGCTAAATTGATAAAGTAAATAAAGATTGCTGAAGCCTTTTCTTAAATTTGTGAGCGATAAAAGTATTCCATAAATTGATAAAAAATACGTTTTCATAAATTGTTTATCTTAGCGGAAAGGAAGTGGGCGGAGTTTAGTCCGACCGCCGTAACATCAGCGCCAACAAAACACAATATTCTCGGTAACTTGGTGAACTACAGCCAAACAACAAGGGGGTCAAATATCCAGGCGAGTGTCCAGACCTGTTCTTCTACGGCCGTGGTTTGGACACAATATTCAAACCATAAATATTAATTTTTTTTTATAAATCGTAAATTTGTAACTTACTTTGTAATTAGTGCAGGTAGTGTAAGATACAAAATTTAAGCACAATTTTCAGACTGATAAGTGTAAATGTTTTTTTAATGTTGTTAATTTTAGTAGCCTAACTCATTTTGTGATCAATGCAGGTTATTTAACGTAAAAAGTGTTTGGGTCAAAAATCTCACTGTAAAAATATTTTCTTTTTAAGTTTAGTCAATTTTTGTGATTTGTTTTGTAATTGGTTCTGGAAATACAAGGTAATAAGCATGTTTAATTTCGTAATATTTTTTTCGACATACGCGAAAACATCGCTGAAAAATGTGTTAGTTAACATTATGAGTGATGTTTTTTTTTTTATAGAGGCAGGTATTTAAGGCGATTTAAAAGTTTAGATTCTACCTCTGGTGAAAATCTCACAATTAAAAATTAATTTAATTTTTGTTCTTTACAGGTAAACATAATAAAGAGCTGTATTATTAAAACAAAGGAATTTCCTTTTTAACTGGGTATATTGTACTTTTGTCTGCACAATGTATCTAACTCAAAATTGTCATTTTTAATGTGTTTCCTTTTTAATCTGTGTCATCGCATTTCACTGATAGAAATTTTGGATTAGTTTCAGCACAAGTTTCTCGAGTAGTTTTATCAGATTAGCATATTTTGAAATATAGCTAAATGAAAAGGTAATTTTTATCGATTGGGAAAAAAGGGGAAGGGGTGAGAAGCGCTTCGGATGAAGTGCCTTACAATGCGCGCAAAATGCGTTAAATGTAAGTTACGTCCGGGTTTGGATTTTTTAAAATCAACGATACATCTCGGATCACTGTCCAATGGTCAAAATTATTATTTTTTAGGTGTATTTCAATAATTTTATAGTAATGTGGCAGTAAAACAATTTAACTTAAGTGGACAATTATTTTGAACCGATATATAAAATAAGTAATTTAAACTAACATATATTTAGTGTAAGTTAAACTAAAATCTTAATTAAAATTAAATAGTAGGTTACAATTTTAAGTATGCAACTTATTTCTCACCACAGTAGGCCTAGTTATTTGAGGTGGTGAAATTTCGCGAATTCAATTACCTGTATGCTAGAATCAAATATCCTATACACACTCAAGTCCCAACCATTTGTCCACTAGCTGCTACTCAGTGGAACAGCAGACAATTAACAAATAGACAGGGCTTGAGTATGTATGGGATATTTGATTCAAACGTGCAGATAATTGAATTCGCGAAATTTCACCATCGCTACTAATTATACGAAAAATATTATTTATATTTGAAAAAAAAAATGACTTGTTTGCCCATATTTACAATCATATTACATTTTTGAAAATGCGTGGTTAAAACACGCATCAGTTAAAGCCAATTACCACAGATGAATCAGAGTCACATTCCATACATAAGTTCTTCATTACAATGCAGTGCCTTCAAGAAATAATTAAGCTTGAATTAAACTTTGTATTCAAGTACCTTTATAACTGGTAGGCCTACCTGGAACTAAATTTTAAGTTATAATTATGGCATTTATATTAACAAACACGTCTGGTCCTTTCCATTAATTACAGACTCTCGACAAAACTGTTTTATTGTTTTCAGTGAGAATCAGATAAAATTAATCTTTCCTTCCCTCCATCTTTTTATTCCGGTGCCTTTGAAATCATAGACATTGTCTTAATTCATACCAACAACAGAACACTGTTATTACAACAGTCACTTGAGCTGGCATTGAATCAAGATACATTATTTTACTCTGAGATAATTTTGGCACGACAAATTATCAATTGTTTAACTGATACTTTCTGTGACATTTTTAATTGTCTTTAAGTGGTTCGAATAAATTAGAAAATTGACTCATATGTCTCATGTAGAGCAAGTTTACCTCGTTTGATTGCAAATTTATCTCTATAAAATATTGTAAATAATTGATTAGAGTTGTAAAAATTCCTGCTATTTTTTAAGGCGGGAGGGGGATTTTGAGACCTGTTACTAAACAAAAATAACCTCCATATTCTATAAAAAAAAACTGTAATACTTTAAATATTTAGGCCTAAATATGAAAATACATTTTGAAGTTCCATAATTTTCGGGATAATATTAATCCAAATAATAACGATAGTGAAAATATATTTTTATACATAGGCCTAAGTAGCTTTGTTTTCGCTGGTATGCAGATTAAATGCTATCATTAAACGAGCCTTGAGGATACATAAATGGAAATTCCTTATTTTATGTAAGCAGTAAAAATACAGACCTGACAAAAGGTTTGTTAATTCCGAAAGCTAAATTAGATTTTAAAATTGCTAATAAATATACAATTATTCTACGAGAGTCAACATAAACACCTCTTGTGGTTTAGAGACAACATAAATTAAGTAAATAATCCAGTCAAATATATGCGTCATCATGCACTCAGCATACATTCAACACACACACACACACATAAACCATACAGAATAAACAAATAATAAATTTGAACAAGAAACGTACTTTTTAGATGCGCCAGGGCTGGCTTAACATTTCCTTCTCGAGAAAACTAAATCGATTTTACACGTAGCCCTCTCTTGCACTGAAGACGAGCTCTAACAATCGCCAAACCAGTCGGAACTAATTGGACTTATCAAAGAAAGAGCAGAGGCATGTCGCGACATGCACGCTCGCCGATTTGCGACCGAGAGAACGCGACGTGCGATCAAAAAGGAAACAACGCGCAGAACGGATTCGTTTCATTGAAATCTTTATTACATTTGTAGTGGGCAGTGCCGACAGCTATATAGCTATTCTATTGATGGTCTCCAGCTTGCCATGGACGTCCCAAAGGGGACTTTGGGTTGAGGATGTAAGCTCCTCCCTTCTTTGTTCAAGTCCCCCTTCCGTCTCTTTCCTCCTTTTCTGCCTCTTCTACGAAACTGGAAACAGTCGAGCCATGACGTGAAATCAAAGTAGCGGCTCCATCATTATTCATTTCTTGGAAGCCATATATTTAAGCTTGGTCAGGATTTTCCAGCTGTCATTTTATGATTCCATACTGAAATTGATTCTTAAATTGATGCATAAAATACAATAAAATACGGACATTTTCGTTGCAAATATGTTTGATACTTCCTCAGTAAAACATAACGAATCAAACCCCTCAATGATGTTTCGCATAATTTCTCAAGTCAACATTTACTGTCAAGAAAGAATAGACTTAAAACTCTGTAACAGGAAGATAACTAATGAATTAGTTAGTAATTTTTAGTTAATTTTATTATTAATGTGTTGCAAATGTTTTGGTACTGAACACATCCTTGTCTGCGATTTGAAACTGGAACAATGGAACAAACGATTAACTATTGCCAGGCATTTTATGACATAGATGTACAGCGTATTTCAGTCTAGTTAGCATTATTTTGCAATCCTCAGACTTATGAGTGATTTATATAGGACAACACAACTTTTAAATTGGGTTTATTGTAAATAACAAAAATTTAAATTTCATTTTAAAATATTTTATGACCTTACTCGTGAAGTAGATTGCAGAAAAGTAGACTAGTTTTCCAAACTAAATGAAGTTAATACAAAAATAAAAAATTGTATGACTTATCACGATAGTCGATGACTTTATTATCGCGGGTTTTAGTCGTACACACTAAACTTCGATTTTTGGTAAACATTTATTTAATTCGTAGTTTTATAAGTCTTCGTGACACTTTCCGTGTAAAATTATTTGTTTATAAAGTTAAAAAAAAGAGTTTCATTTGTTAGAATACTCATAGCAACTTTGTAGTTTACCAAAAACGAGGATTTGGTGGAAACTATAAAGTTATACACAAACCGCTTCATCTGGTATGAATTTTATATTCGTATTAATTACGCGCTACAAAATTAAGGATGTTTAATTAATTGAACTGTAAACTGAATACATACAAATAAAATAACACTCTGTGTTATTTGTTTGAGTTATTTAAATTAGATAATTTTCATGAACAGAATTAAATAAATACTTCAAATTAAAATTTCCCGTAATGCAAGTACAAATACACGTCTAAGATTTGTAATTTTACAAACATATACTTTTCTTAAAATAATTTTCTTTGTAGTTGTACGCGGATTATTGGCAATAGGATTTTCAAGGATGTTACTTGTAAAAGTATAACATTTCCTAAAGTGCACATACAGCTTTAGTGAACACTGATGGTTTTTATAAAATTTAATGCACACAATGTTTGGACTTTTATTCTACATGTCGCTAAGTTAATATGATGTTTTTATGTTATTACTAGGGCCACGATTTTGTCGCGAAAAGATTTTTGCCTCACTTTGTTTCAGTGACTCACGTGCACATCGGCAGTTCTGTTTCAAGGTTACTGGCAGCGTGTCTTCGTTCAGAAACGTTTCTCATTTGACTGCACCAATCAGAATAAGATTATTGTGACTCCGTACGTCTGTAATTTGCCAAGGCCAGTGAGAGTAAAATCATCCAATCACAGACGAAGTAGCAGAGCTGCAGGTGTGCACATGACGCATCGAAACCAAATGTTGCAAAAATCTTTTCGCCATAAAATCGTGGCTCTAGTTATTACGAGTTAGAGTCTGCCATACCTCGAATTACGCGTTCGTTGGTGTTAGGAACCAATTAGCTTAAGTTTTAAGACTCATATTACGTTATACAATACAATACGACATGATTACGTCATAGCGAAGGTAGGCCAAAATAATTTCTTACGTGGCTGTTCGGTAGAACCAAATATCGTTGGTAGTGCTCATTGCGAGGTAAGAATAGTTAGGAGATGGCGTGTTGTAAGGTAGTTAAAGCCATCTTTTTTGGGTGTGACATACACACACACACATAATCGACCGTGTAATATACAACTAAAACTTCTGCTTTGCTTATATGTAGAGATGATAGTATATCGCGAAAATGTTTTGTGCCAAGATAGCCTTGAAAACACTGACACAACGTAGCTGTCTGCAGACATCAAATATTACAATATCGGGATTTTTATTGGCTCATTCAAATAGGGCAACAGCTCCACGTACAAGCTAAATCCAGTAATCTTCTGGTAAGCTGGACGTGTATTAAAATCCATCAAACAGTCAACTTTTCCCGCGATAAACCATCTTCTTTACTTATATGTCACGTGATTTTATTAAAGCAATTCGTGGGAGATTTGAAGCTATAGAAAGCCACGACTAAATGACCTTGTGTTGTAGGTCGCTGAATTAGTCGTCGAATCGGTACTAATGTCATCGATATAATGATGTATGGTTCCATTTAACAAAGTGGTGTTGACCTTGACGTAGCTTCAGCGCCCCCACCGATAAAAAAAATAGAATGACCCAGTTAACGGCCTTCTCGAACCCTGACGTTTTTGTCTGAAATATTTGTGGATATGTTCACCAGTTTGAGCGCTATTGCTCTGTAACTTTTTTTACTTTCAACTGAAAACATCTGTGTTTAGGAATAAACAGTAATTTGACAGTTATTAAATACTTTAGTTTTTCTACGATTAAAAAGTAATAATAATAATATTGAATGAGTGCTTTCACCAAGGGGTGGCCGTGCCTATAGAAATGTATGGGACGTACACGAAGCCGCCTGTTTTGGGTGACGCAACATGGCGACCGCCTGTTCACCAACTTAGCGTTATGTGATACGTTCGCAATCAAGCGGCTGTTTCCAGCAAATAAGTAGTAAACCAATGTTATTAGTTACATAGCGTATTTGCAATACCATCGGAGATGTTTAAATCATTTAAATGAGAGTAAACGCAAAAATGTAAATAACCTCAAAAAGCCACAACGCCATGATGTGACACCCAAAAAAGCGACTTCGAATACGTCACAAGACTCCGTCACCTGTATACTCCTTACCTCAATGGCTTTCACCACAGATCCACACAGTTTGTGATCTCGAAGACATTTGTCATGGGCTTTCTATAGCTTCAAATATCCCGCGCATTACTTTTCATAAAATTACGTGACGTATGCTATGCAGAAGTTTCAGTTGTATATTACACGATCGTCTAGCTGCCCTAATTTATACTTAGCCTACTGGATATATGTATATATATATATATATATATATATATATATATATATATATATATATATATATATATATATA
>PNEQ01062310.1:0-24388 GCA_003012365.1 Medauroidea extradentata | reverse complement strand
AATTTCAGTTAACAGAGACATAGAAGAATTTAAAACACTGGTCCCAGGAGAAAGGAGGCTAACTATTTGAGAAGACTCAAGAAATATGAAAGAAACATTTTGGAAACAAGATGAAAAGAAAAGAAATCTCTTCTTTCGTACTGTGAGTTTGTGTATGGCAACTTTGCATTTTTGCTATGGGAATTGTTTGAAATATCATAAAAAAATTTTCGTAGTAATGATTCATTTTTGTAATGTTTTCAATTGCATCTGCTTCTACAACTTAAATGTTTACAGAATGAATATGTTAAAATTAAAACCATCACTATGTTTATGGGAAAATTTCCGTAATTTTTATGAAAACATTGGATTTTTAATTTTGTTGGCCTAATTTGATGTGTGATTCTCGCTATTCAAATTGTTCTGAACTTACTTGTGCATGCTATTAATTATTTACTTTTTATTTGCCAAATCTTTTTAATGGAATTAAATAAGTACTTAGAATTAACGGCTGAAAACATATTGACCTCATTTGAATTAAATAGTTATCCCTTTAAAAAAAACTTGTTAACAAAACCATGCTTTTTAAAATTTAGCTTAGTCATTAAGGGTAAAAGAGAGAATACTATTCCTGACAACTATTTAATTTAGTCAGCAAAAAAAAAAAGCCTTTGAATAATATGTATGTGTGGTGTATGTTTTTTTGCCCCAACTTCAAAATTAAATTCCACACAAATGCATTTTTTGGACACACACATAATTCCAGATTTTTTTTTCTTCACTCAGTGGCGGTGCACGAGGCCTTGCCATAATAATCTATCACTGACTATTTTTTTTTCAAAGCTTAGTGCACCATTTAACCATAAATTTTCGTGGGAGGAGAGGGCCACCGTACTCTCTGTTTAAAAGGGAAAGTGTTCTACGCCGATCTTTGTCATCATCTTGCCCCTATCAAGTTCTGTCTTCAAAACAAATTGTTTGTACGTCTACCAGGAAAACTACTAAAATAGCTTCATTTGGCATCTTAAAATCTACATTTTCCCGGGGGAGGACCCCCGGACCCCCCGCTTTAATAGGGAGTATGGGTGCATTTTGGGGCCCTCAAACTCTCTAGGCCCTACCTAAACTTGATGTCTGCGCACGCCTATGGTGGGAGGGAAGTGGGCGGAGTTTGGGCCCGACCGCCCAGATTACAGTGTCAATAATGTATAGCACTAGCGGTAACTTGGTGAACTGCAGCCAAACAACAAGGGGGTCAAGTTTCCAGGCGAGTGTCCAGACCTGTTCTTCTACGGCCGTGGTGAAGCATTATCTGTAGATTAAGTATAGGTTTTTTTTTCCTTTTTTAGCGGTAACTGAATCCGTAAAACAAACGGGAGTCATAAATATATTTAACGCATCATAAAATTTATGTGTGTAACATAGAACACTGCTGCGACTCTGTCATAACTTCATGTTGGAAATGTTGGCTTTGCAGGTGGCCAGCGATTGGCCGAAATTGCAGCGGTAAACGGTGGTTATTGGTTCTCGTGACTTGCACCTTCATCACTGCGGAGCCTCACGGCTCAAAGGACCCTTAATTAACGTTTCCCGTCAAAGGGAGTGCCGCCCCTGCAGTGACCGGACGTAATCTTGTGGCTGTTATCGCTTTCTGCCCTGGCCTTTCCATGCAAAGTTTAACTTTAGTTCATTCAAAGTATATAAACTGTACGTGGTGTATGTAAACATTATTACGCGCGCGGGCACACACTCAAACACACACACACACACATATATATATATATATATATATATATATATATATATATATATATATATATATATATATATATATATATATATACATATATATACATATACAATGACTGAAAATATTTTAACAAATTTCCATAAATTTCGACCATTACAAGGGTAGCCAAATCATGTATCGTTTCCTTCATTTTTCCTGAAAATGTATTACTTAAGTCTTCAATTTCGTTTTCATTACTTTTGACTCTTCTTGGCAACATAAAATGGATTGCAAAATCTTTCGTTGTGCCGAAGATAGCGGTATCAAACTTGTAATCTAGTGGGAATTTTTAATTCTGATAGATTACAAATAAATATTTAAAAATTTGAATGTAAGTTTTTATTATATATTGAACTAGCTGTCCCTTTGCGGCTTCGCCCGCGTATACTACAGAAAAGAGTAGCTAACTTTTAATTACGTATTAATTGATGGTGTCACTATATTCTCTGTATATCTTTAAAACAACAAGTACAAACAGCTTTATCCAGTCCACTTCGCTGAGCGTACTTTCATTGCAGAACATATTTATTTTTAATTAATCTTTATTTCTCTATAAAATAGCTGCCCGGCTGCGGCTTTGCCCGCGTGAAATGGACGACTTGAAACGAGGTGGAGCTTCAGTCAGGTGTGGGAAATAATTCCTATCTCCATGGATACCGCAGCCGAACATAACCTTCATTTAGGTGTTTGGCTTCACATGTCCCGGATGAGACGTACGTCAAGAAAATTGATTATTTGTTTGCAACTTGCCGCTTTTTCAGGTAAACATTAATCTTATGAATTAGCGTATCTTAACCATGAAATTGAAACTAATATATTTTTATTTTTGCATGAAAGTCTATGAGTGCACAAAATTTTTGCTTTCTGCAATTACCCACTAACAAATCAGCATGTTTGTAAACAAGCTTTGTTTCCCACAGTACTCTCCCCCTGCGCTGTGACGTAAGAGGGCGTGTTCATCAAGTCGTCCATTATTTAATGTAAACGGTAACTCTGGATAAAATATGTAATAATGGCATTTAACAGCTAGCGTACTCAATAACAGTGAACTATAAATTGTCTTAGTTCTGTGTAAAGAGCGCGCGCAATATGCTCGTGTGATGCCATAGTAATTCCCATTGCAAAGTCTTGCACGGGATACGAACCCGTAACCCCACCCCTCCCACACCACAAAATTTATGCAATACCTGAGTGAATGCCTAAATGCAGGCCGTGATAATATTTTAGTATGTACCGGCTACTGTGCAAAGAGGTTTTAGTTATGAGTAGGTTGGCAAAAAGAAACAACTGTTGAATTAATTATCCATGATCATTCTCTTCTTTCGGGAGGCTATAATATTTTACTGCTTTTCACATCCTTAATTTTCGAATTTCACAAAATCCTAAATTCTAATTGTAGATAATTATATAAGCCTCATTCTTATCAAAAAATCATCTCGATATCTCAACGGGTATAAGCGGTTCGGATGATTATTTGAAATCACATTTTATATTTTTAACAGCTTTCAAAGGACTAATTTCAAAAAATTCCAGAAATTATTTTTTTATATTTATGTAAGATTTATTTTAAAGCAAAAACCGTTTCAATATTTCCACTTGTTTAGGAGATAAGTGGGATTAATATTAAAAATAAATTTTTTAAAGAGCTTTCAAGTACGAATTTCGAAAAATTCTAGAAATACTTTTTAGATATTTACTTAAGCAACATTTTAAAGAAAAAACCACCTCAGCATCTGAAATGGTTTAGGAGAAATTAAGGCTTAATGAAAAACATATTTTACGGCATTTCACCCCTTAAATTTTCGAACTTTGTAAAATAAAAAAATTCGCAAATTTGCACTTGTTTGGGCCATATTTTGAAGTTATAAAATTTATGATAGCTTTCCCGGTTATTGAGATATCAGGGATTATTTGAAAACACATGTCGCCCCTTTTTACCCCCTTAATTATCAAATTTCGAAAAATCCGTTCTTAGTGGGTGCCTACGGGGCAAGGGAAGCTTCCCTCAAAATGTCATAGTTATAGGTCCAGCTGTTTGGGCTGTGCGTTGATGAGTGAGTGTATGTGTCAGTCAGGACACTTCTTTTTAGATATTAAGAATATACATGTAATTAAAATTTCCGCCGCACCATGGAAAACGTGTGCTATAAACTATATTTGAAACAATCATTGTTTCAGTTATTTTAATGCAAAAATTCTAATCGCTACAATTATTATTCGCAATACTACATAGCAAATGATCCGATGCCTATTATTTGAAACGTACATTTGTTTAAAAGACGGTACATGTAGACTAGAAGCCTACTATCAATATGCAAACATATAGAAACCGTGAAACTACACTACTTGTACGATATGTATGTCAAAAGGGCGCCGTTTCGCTCATGCGTGGAAACAAATCAAACTGTGCATAACATGGTTTGCGAATACGCTTCTACAAATGTATATTATCCGGGCATACCATTGACTTTATGGAAGAGCTCAAGCAAACATTTAATTATTTTAATACGTTTCATATTTTTACATACTATGGTTTGTTTTGTGGACAAACATAGTGACTATTTTCCTCGGTAATTAAAATTTTCTAGCCTTCATGGTTTTTGTATAGTGGCAGAACAAAGTCCGGATTCGCATTAAACGGTTTTATACAAGAAAGAAACTGACTCCTCGAAATTAAATTATTCACTCTGAAGAACAGTGTATCGGGCTACGTCTAGTCATGCATAAGAACAACAAACTGAAATTTTTTGTGTCAATGAAAATTTGCATTAGGCCTAAATTGGCAAATATTTGTTTTAAATCAACAGTTAAATAAATAACGAAAACTTTCGATGCAATTTTAAACACGCATAGACGTAGCCCGATGGAGCTGTTCTTATGTGTTAATTATTTCATTCTCGCAAGTAGGATAGTTTTCGTTTCTTGTATAAAACTGTTTTATGCTAATTTTAGCGCTGACAAGCCATTATAAGAAAAATTGAAAGCTAGAAAATATTCATTACTGTAAAAAATAGTATAAATATAAAAAATATTATAATAATTAAAATTTTGCAGGGCTTTGGCTTGAGATTCTACATTCCGACGATAATTATGTTTTAAAACGTGAACGGAATGCGATATCGTATAATCGCTGTCATAACTTACTTGTAACTGGTTTAAACTGCATATTATGATTTGGTCGAAACAAAATACCGTATGAGGGTAACGTGTATTCAATAATTAACTAAATTTACTTTCGATTGATGAATTAGATTAAGACTTTATACGATTTGTCACGGAAAACAATATTACATAATAAAGCTAATTTACATTAAAGTTACAGAGAAAATAAACGTTATCGGCACAAGTCAAGGTTTTTTTTTTTTTTTTTTTTTTTTTAAGTAATGATCTCGAGAGTCGAGAATTTTGGGCCTACGCTGTAAAAGTGTTCAAATGCGATAAAGCCATAATTTTATATTTTTATGAAATGGTGTTAGTTTTGTAGACGAAACTTGTGAGTGTAGTTTCCTCTTACGAAACAATAAATTTCAGCTCGCATAGTTTACTCATAACGGAGCGTCAAAGACATAATTTGCATGTTACGCTGCCGTGCAAACAGTGAAAACCATTAGACGTACATCAATGCAATAATTTACGGTTAACTATAATCACATGCGCTATGTTATGAATCATTTAGTAGCCCACTACGTAAAACTTTGAAATAAAAAAAATCGCATAAGTACAGGATAAAGTTGCCAATTCAATAATTTAAAAAAATACAAAAAAATGTTTAGTGGGAGTTTTTTTTTATAATTTTGTTATATTGACACGTACTTGTTTATTTACCTACAATTCAGCGTTACTTGGCCACCTATGTACATACATACGTTACCTACAGGCGGTTCACGATAAAGAGAGCTTTTTTAATAAACATATTGTGTAAAATATAATTTAAAAAATTATTTATTATAACCTTAAATGTTTATAGTCTGACCGCTTGGCTCAGTGGTTAAAGCTCCTGTCTGCTGGGCCAAGGGTCCCGGGTTTGATTCCCTGCCCAGGAGGTCAGTATTGACAGTTGTATCTCTGGGTTCAGAACTGAGTGTTGTGCTGTGCCCTCACATACATACTGCGGAAGACAATGTAGAACCACAGCAGTTGTATCCTCGCCTAGTCGACCTCGCAGGACGTCCTGTATATACAAGCATGCAGCAGTATGTGGCACGCCCTCATGTCTAAGTGCAGAGGCTGTAGTTGCTGGCCGCCAGCCAGCACTGAACATATTGAGACCACTCACTACGCCGTGTCCTTCAGAGTGAGATAGATTTTGGTCAGCGCGTAACATACACTGTAAAAAAACTTCCTTGGATGGTTAGGAAGTTATTATCCCAGACGCAGTATGGTACAGTTACCATACTTCGTCTTGTAAATATGCAAACTTTTACAGTTGTTACAATACAAGTATGGTATCTTCAGTATGCATTTGACTGTTGGATGTCTGGGAAACTATTCTACCATACCTACTTTCTTAGAGCTCCTGTACGCACGTCTGGTAAATTTACAAACTATTTTTTTTAGAGTGTAGAGATATCCGAGTCACATACATTTAAAGAGAAGGTATAATTTGACAATGAAGTTAGATGAGAATCATCATTGTTAAGGCATTATGTTTCAGTTACTATAGTAAACCACCAATGACAAATAAGCAACTAGACTGTAGTAAAAATAATGTATGACTAAATTATTTAATTGGTGTAATAACCTAAGAATGCATGGCCTGCAGCTGAGTAATTACTGCACAGGGCTGCAAGTTGTGGTCACATATCTCTTGTACATAAATTTACAGTATGAGATTACCAATACGTTCCTGCACAAAACTAAAATATTTTAACAATAGCATGCGTTACCATTGTATTCCCAATGCCCTTCAATTATCTGGAAGTAAAAAAATAACAAGGGTTAAAAAATTAAATTTTATTGGATTGTGGACATACGCCATTGCTTATGTTTAGCTGATCAAACCTGTGTTGAATGACAAAGTACAAAAACGAACAAGAAAAAAAATCTTACTTTGTCATTCAACACAGGTTTGATCAGCTAAACATGAGCAATGGCGTATGTCCACAATCCAATTAAATTTAATTGTAAACTCCCGTTGCAACAAACATTAAAAAATCTAAAGGGTTAAATAAAGTCCTCATTTTATCCCTAATCACCAATAACTACCTTGCTATATGACCTACCTATCTTGTCGAGTTATCCAGTGACAGCACCGTGTAAAGAGAAGCACCTCTCCAACCAGCCCAGGCTACCACAAGCTGATAATTCATGCTGTTATTTTTACCCCTTCTGACCACACGAGACCACCCTGCCGGGGTGGCAAACCAACCTCAACAGAGAGGCGTGTGTAGTGCCCCCCCCCACCCCCCCACCCACCCCCTAGCAAGGCCGCCCCAAACAACCGACCGCAAAATAACGTCCCACCTACCGACACATGTGGTCCATGCCCGCCGCGGCTTCTGCTGGCTTCGTGCGAGCAGTGTACGTATGTATGTGTGTGCGCGTGTGTGAGTGCGGGGGAGATTGGAGGGTTGTTTGATGCCAGTAAGTGTCACGGTCCAGCGAGTAACACACAGAGAGGAAGTGAGGAACTTTATTTTTTGACCAGTGAAACTCCATTGATGGAATCAAAAAGAAGGACGTTTGTGCGAAGTATGACGATTTTACACGCATTCGGCTGTGTATATTTACAGATCTGTTCGTACGTAGTAAATAAATGTACACAGCTGTTAAAAAATGTGACAGTTAATAACTACATATGTTCATGACCATATAGGGGCCTGAATTCCAAACCATTATAACTAAAAAGAAATCTTTACTGTGCGCTTATACTTCTATCTTAAATATGATACTAATAGGAGTCAAAATATTGTATTTCGATAGGTATAATGTTTTAAGATAGATATAAATGCACACGACAAATATATGAATTTTTATAGCTATTTAATATATTTTGGAGTTACCGTGATTTCGAATTCAGGACCCCCTCCCCACACACACACACACACACACACACACACACACACACACACATATATATATATATATATGTATACATATAAGCTATCAAAATTTATATATTTATACGTATAAGAAATACTTAGAGATAATAATAAAACAGAAAGAAAAAAATTATGAAGAACATTGATAAGTATCTAACAACCACGAGAGTGTTTCATGCAACTTTCCTTTCAGTTGTTTTTTTGGTACATTTTTCATGATAATGACATACAATTAATGCTACTGGCTATCTAAGATTGCTTTTTTTGTTTACAGTTTTATCTGTGCCGTTGTAATTTGAGATAAACTAGTTATTTACTTACATCAGTCTCACGCCAGTAAATTTAGATGATTCCGTTCACTAACTGTAAGCGTACAATTTTCTGTTTAGCAATTTTTTGTGCAACAACTAGCTCTGAATTTCCATATTACATCATAAAACTGAATTACAAATAAGCAACACTAGAAAACTGTATTTTTAAGGCTACACTGAAAAAAAATTATTAGTCACTAAAAAATGTTTTATCACAATGGATCGTACCAAATTTTTTTTAGTGACCACAAACTATTTTTGTTGTCCCCAATAAAGTTTTGCACTTACCACAAAAGGTTTTGTAACCACTACAAAATTATTTCGTGAGGTGTATATTGACAAAACATTTCGTAGCCACCACAAAAGAGTTTTTTTCTATGTAGGTTTCGATCACAATGCTGAATAGTTTTAGTTTCCGCTTTTTGAAACTTTGAGAACAAAAATGTTACATCTTCGACTATACCGGAAATTCAGTTTACCTTGTTTTGCAGTACACATATTGCGATTTAGCTGCTAACGTATAATTACGCCGCAATGAGTGCGACAAATTTGTTTTGTATTCGTAATTTTCCTGTCTGATTGCGACCTAATTATACTTTTCCAGGTCAATCGCCGTGTCTGTACTGTAGTGGAATATAATTAGAGCTTTCTGCGTTATAGTAGATTTAACATTTTCCTTTTAAAAATTTCAAAATAGTGGAAGATAATAAAATTTAATATAGCGGCTGGAACCGAGTCTTCCGTGCCTCAGGCCGTGTCCGAATTTGCCTGAAGTACTTACTTGAGCATACTTGTCCCCGGAAATTACATCATGAAGACTGTCAAAATTGGAAGTAAGGGATGTAATTGCTCAAGGAATCATAAGTGTCCTTCTCGCGTCCTTGCAGCTCTGACGTGGTCGCCATTCCGAAAAGATTAAAACTCAGTTCGTAGGTTATGCATACTAGCATTGTAATTTCGGATGGCTACATTGTTTGTAAGTATATCCCATCACAGTTTTCCTTGTATGTTAGACTGCAGTCATTTATTTGTGTAGTATGCCCTTGGTTAGCTTCTGAGGATTATCTATGTCAAAATTTTACTTCATGTGCCAAACGTTTAATTCCAATTTTGGCGCAGAAAATTGTTGTTTTCGTTAAACGGCTGGATTAATACTGGCCGTAGATACCTATGTAATTTCGTAACAGAAAATAAGAAGATTTCGCCCGAATTAGTCAAATACAGAGGAAAGGACAAGTATTCAAGGCTACATCTATGAAAGCACATAGTTGAATTCGGACACAGCCTCAGAGGTGTGTTCTCCAAGGACGGTGGATGTGGTTCACCTCACGATGGACGGCATCCCTGCAGGAGTCGTCGACTCCCGCGGCGCTGCGCTAATGGGGAACCCCAGCGGTACTTTACTACCTCCCTTGGGAGGGGGGTAGGTGTTACCTCCACACTAAACCCCCTCCACCCACATCCAAGCTCTCTGGCTCAGCCACCCTCCACGGTGCTGCAGGGGAAGGGGCAAGACGGGCATAACTTACGAGCACTCTGCATCAGCGAACACCAGAAAAACCTCAAGTCCTGTCCTGAAAACCTTTTTTCTTTCGCTATTTTTGGGACATTAGGGTACATAGCGCAGGTAATGAGGTAGCATTGTCGGCAGATGAGCTGTTTCCTGAGGATAACTAGATTATATATCGCTGGAGCCACGATTATGTGGCTACAAGTTTCACACCATTTAGATTCAATGCCTAAAGTTCACATCTGCTTATCTGCTTCGTTATCAGCGATTGGATGTTTAAACTCTAACTTGTCGTAGGGTTCTATTGGCAAATCACAGACACGTGGTTTCGCAATAACTTTGTTCTTAGAGGCACGAGTATTTCGCGTATTCATCTGTCAACAGCTTAGAATTCTCAGTTCTATACGTGTACTGGCTGAAGCCGAATATACATTGGCTTCTAACAGTACAAACGTGTAGCACGTGATATCCCCACGACTTGTTTCCTTATTTATAACAGGCTTGCAGTCGTCAAATGTGTACTGAAACCGTTCTCGTCTAATCACAGAAGGAATAGTGAAGTATGTATTATTAACGTTCACGCTGACCTAGAGTAAATACGCGAAAAATTCGTGCCTCTAATTATTCTAGTAGTGCACCGAGAGACATTTCTGAACAATGACACGCTACCGACAATTATTATACGCAACAGAGATGCCGATGTGAACACAAGGCATTGAAACTCGTGGCTAGATACACTGCTGTAGGAAAAATATTTTCTGCTCGACACATTGACTCAAGGATTAACTTATGAACTTGTGTTTTGTAACATTTGTGTACCGTTTAGCGGGATTACTTTTAGACATTTTCGTTTTGGACTTTGAGCAACGTAGAGTTTTAATTTTGTGTTTGTTTTGTTAAAATTAAATGCATAAATTTTAAATGGAATGTTTAGTTATGCATCTATGATACCCTATTAGAGCTACTTGTTTCTTTCTAAAAAAAAAAAAAAAAAAAAAAAAAAAAAACTAAAAATGAAATATTTTGAGTGGCACAAAGTCACCCCTGCTGTTTCTAAGTAACCCCTGTTGAGGGTACATTTTGTGATCTGTTATCATAGGAAAGAAGGTCCCTACAACTTTAATCTACGCGTCGTAATACATAACAAATGATTACCAACCAACTATGAACCAAGAGGTCTAGACGTTTCTGCAAGTAAGTTACGTTACATTTTAGAAAAGGCATCGGGAACTATGCAAAAATTACAAAATGCAGGCCTGTGTCTGCTCACAGTACTCGCCACTCATCACCGCTATTTATTATTTCAGTTTTATCATACCATTTGGCAGCTCCATTGCGTACCATGCCTGTTAACAAGATTTATTCGCTTGCAACGCGTCAACATCTCTGAACACGGTATCTTAGAAGCTCGAGGCAGAGTAGTGCTGGACTTCACACAACTGTACACTGTACACACGCCCTTATAAACTGTAAACAAAACTACAAAACTGCTGAAACAGTACAATTGAAATAGTTTGTAAAACACAGAAGTTAGTTTTTGTAACACTCCAAAATAACTTTCTATAATTTTATCTTTAACGTTCGAGACAGTATAAAATTGCTTTGTAGTGTTCATTTGTCAGCAAACTATATCAATGAACTTTACTATCCTGATTTAAATTACTAAACATAAATGCATTTATACTTTAAGAATGTGATCTGACGATCGTGAAATTGCCATTAATTTTATAAAATAAAAAAATATGTTTGCACCAATTTTCTTTAACTTCTACTTACTGGTAGACACAGTCCTTTGAAGGCATTCTGTCAATAATTAGATAGAACTACCTCTAAAATGTTCATGTATCTGTTTATACATACCCAGTGCGTACAAAATTAGCCCACATTGTGGTCAGCCGTTCGACAGTTTTAATTTCAGTGTCAACGCTGGTGAAGAAGAAAAACATTTCTCACGCCGTTCAAGCATGACGATTACTTTAGAGTGCATGTACGTATATACTTGTAATTTCGATCGTTACATTCTGCTACCCTACCTCTTTATTCCAGAACCGGTCCGTAATAAACTAATTCCTAGAGCCAGTGATTTTTGGTGAAAAGAATTCTGCAACATCTTGTTTCAATGCCTTACGTGCACTGCTGCAACTATGGTCTGTGGTTATTGGCAGAATATAATAGGGCAGAGGCGTGGCTCATTTGACTGCACCAACCAGAACAATGTTACCGCGGCACCACACGTCCGTAATTTGCGGATAGGACCCCGAGACGAAGAAAGTTAAAGACTTCCAATCACTGACCATGAAGCAGAGGAACATATGTGCACATAAGACATTGAAACAAATTGTTGCAGAATTATTTTCACCAAAAATCACTGCCTCTACTAATTCCATTGTAGTATTTTTGCAGAAGAGACTTGAAGCGTTCTTTTTATTTTTTATATCTGACATAATAATATATATCATTGATCATTTGTTTGTTTGATTGTTTGTTCTTCTGTGCGTTCCGACAACATTCATCCAATTGCGATGAACCTTTGGTGGGTTATGCCATAGCCATCTTCAGTGGAAGGCCGCGGCCATAGATCTGGCCACCCTGCCAGGAAGGGTCATTTTAAAACACTTCTTTTAGCTCTCCAGAGGCAATGGCTGTACCTGATTCGTTATTCTGCCCTACATACCGGCGAATCAGGGGAAGCCATTGTCGTTGGAGAGACGAAATAAGTGTTAAATTGGCCCTACTTGGCAGGGTTGCCAGATCCAAGGTCGCGGCCTTCCACTATAGACGGCTATGGTTGTGCGGGTGCCCGAAAATGTTTTTCCGCCAAAAAACGTAACATATTTAGGGGTGGGGGAGGGCGCAAAACGGGGTAGAAGATCAAAACGGGGAATTCAAAAAAAATTTGTGGAAAAAAAAAAAAAAAGGTGAGTTGCACGTGCGCCCATGAGGGTGAGGTAAGTGAGCTTTACATCTCGTCGTTAGCGAGGTTATTATAAACGGCGACACACAACAAGGTACAATGACAGGAACTGCGAGAGGAGTCGGCCATGGCCTGTGTCAAGGAACAATCCAACAGTGGCCTGGAGTGTCTAGGCTTCTGGGTTGTAGCCGCGTCAATGTCGCATTTCTTCCCGACGTTTCGGACAGCATTGCAGCTTCCATCTTCAATGGCGAAGTTTCTAGTCGCAGTAACTATTGACATGGACGCGGTTTCAACCCACAAGCCTAGACCCTGTAGACAACGGCCGTGGAAGCCTACGAACTTCTTTAGTGGCCTGGGGTGTTTTCGGGAAACCATGGAAAACCGAAATCAGGTTGGCTGGAGACGGTGATCGAACCCGTGTCCTACCGGATACGAGTCCAAAAAGTTACCGTTGAACCACCTCGCTCTGTCGCTCACGAATTTTTCTACCGAAAAAACATTTGGGGAGCATGGATTGCAACACATGCTGGGACAGATAGTAACTAGGTTGGTTTTCCTTGTTATACCTACGTAATTTTTTTACGTTTGAACACCCACGGTGATGCAATTAAATCAAAAATGTATTATGACACCATACTTTTAAACAAGTTTATTTAAATGTGACAATGCCAACGTTCTCCAAACATTTATATCGTCAGGTGATACTGGGTGCTCCAACATAGTACCCATAAATAATTTCTACACGCACAGAAGCCAATTTTTATTTTGCAAATGGCGGAAGAGTACACAAAATTGTACCGTAGGAGGAATCGAAGCGGAGTTTTGGAAAACTCTCAGTTAACCATGGACGCATGAATCAATGCTTCGATATTTGACAGGTATGCTCCGCCCAAAACGTGCCCCTTCTCGCTGAGCCATATATCAGGGCTGATCGCGTAATAACGCAGCGGGCTTCTCACCAGTTACACGGAATGCGCGCTGCAATCCACTGCAATAAAAGTCCGCTCCCCTCCCCTCCCCTCACACTGCATACCACCAACCACAGCAAAGTATACGAGCCGGCCGAAGAAACTCGCCATTTGTGACCGTGCGCTTGTGGCCCGTACATAAATAAACCTGGCGATCCGAAATATTTTTTTTGCCCGCGTTGTTGTGTAATGGTTCCCTGAACTATCAGGCTGCGCTGCGCCAATATTTACGACGTTCGCCCTGCTGTACCACGGACCCTCCAGCAATTCGTTTTATCTCCGTTCTTACAAACGACGTAAAAATAAACCGGCGTGGTCAACAATTTATCACAGAATTCCAAAAATGATATCATCGTAACAGAGGCCGTTACCAATACAGGTCCGGAAATTTCACGTATTCATTTCAGAGGTTAGATTCCAAAGGGTTGTGCATTTTTGAAATTCTTTACCGTGTTAGTGTTTATTAAATTTGGCCTCGAGGGCTGGAATAATAAATCACTTATAGACACAATGCGGAAAAGGAGAGTTGCATTTTTCTGCCGCATATCAAGATTATCAGGAACCAGGCTACTAAAACAACAATTCAACTATTTTTGGAAAAAAAAAACCCAGAACCATTGGTTCAAAGAAGTCCAAGATGATTTAGAATAAGTAGGCTTAACAATGAAACCAATTGAAGGCAATGAAGAGAAGGGGATCCTGAGAAAAAGAAACACGAAACTATAACTCATAATATTTGAACGTAAAAAGTACATCATGACTAACGAAGAAAGGGTAGCCAGGTCGGACAGAATGAAAAAGTTCTGGAAACTGAAGAGGAAGCCTTAAGCCAAATCTCTAGCTAATACACTTAAGACTTAAATGTACATGGCTTGATTGAAGTGCTCCAATGTGGGTGTTAAATATGTATAAAAAAAACACTTACTGACTCTCGTGTTCCAACGAACAACTGCCCACTAACTGAAGAAGCTGACGATGTACAGGAGTATTAGTACAGAGATCACACAGAACTACTGCACAGACTAGATAGTAATACAGACGTGAAATAACGTGGCGACTCTTTTGATACGGGGAACTTCGTCACTTATTGGCTGGCCGAGGTTGTAGATACCAGCGCCGTGCACGGTCGTAGAAGAACAAGTCTGGAAACTCGCCTGGATATTTGACCCCCTTGTTGTTTGGCTGTAGTTCACCAAGTTACCGAGAATATTGTGTTTTATTGGCGCTGATGTTAGGGCGGTTGGCTCAAACTCCGCCCACTTCCTTCCCACTAAGATAAACAATTTATCAAAACGCATTTTTTTATCAATATATGAAATACTTCCTTCGCTCACAAACTTAAGAAAAGGCTCCAGCAATATTTATTTACTTTATAAATTTAACAATGGAAGAAAGTGGACGGAGTTTGAGTCCGAAAACAGCGCCAAAAAGTACGACATTCTCGGTAACTTGACGAACTACAGCCAAACAAAAAGAGGGTCAAGCAAAATACATTGGTAGATAGGAGAGTGTCCAGACCTGTACTTCTACGACCGTGTCCCTGTGTAAGTTTGGCTCCTGTATGTTACTACAGGTTTCTTATCGGCCTAGCAGGGCAACCACATTACGCTGATTGGCGACAGGCTTTTCCGCCATGTTGCTGGCCAGCGAAGCCATTGGTTTGACGTGTGTGGCTGAGTTGGACGTCCTACCGGCTGTTTCACTTCTGTAATCCTAAGTATCTGTGACTCAGCCAGCATAAAAAATCCGTGTCTCTTAGCTTGCATAGTCGTGTATCATGAAAGGCGGTGGTCATCAATGTGACTAACCACTAATGGTATCATGTCACACATGATAATGTCAGTCAATTGACCATTATTCATCGGTTGGTCATACAGGAGCATTATTCAGTATCTGGAGTGCTGGTGTTGTTGTCCGTCATCATATTACTACTAGTGCGTGACGTGAGTAAGAGATTTTGGTCAGCGCTAAACACTGAGGTCTTCAGCGCTGGTGATAAGTGACATGAGGTGAGTATGGAAAACGGTCGGAATTAAAAGGGGCGGCAGATCCCCGAGACCAAGGTATCGTCCGGCACCATTCTAACACGCCGGGAATCGAACCTAGATCGCTTTGGCGGGAGGCGAATGGTCTGACAATTCGGCCACCGCGGCCCCATTGCTGCGTGAACTCGCCGGAGTCACCTGGCAGCAACTTCGATTCCTGATTCCTATACACGTACTGCCCTCATTCGATTAGTATAATGGGGTAGCATGTGATAGTGACTTGAATTATTTTCTTATTTATAGGGACGGATTAATTTACATTAACTACTACTCACTGGTCCAGCAGACAACAGAGATTGAGTATACATAAGTAGAGACCTGAAAATTTCGCGTTTTGTTTTGGACACGAGCTACGATTCAAACAGTTGTAAGTTAGCATCACTTTTGCAATTGACTCTGGCATTATTTGGCTCCTATTGGAGAGCGCTGGACCAATTATAAAGAAGCAATTAAGTCCAGCAATCAGCGTGTGAGAATATGTTGTCTGCTTAAGTAGCTAAACAGACATTCTTAGAGGCTAGCACACAGGTCATCGAACCCGCAAGTTTTTCAAGTCTCTTTGCATAGCTGGAGCCCACGATTTTTGGTGAAAAGAATTCTGCAACAATTTATTTCAATGCCTTATGTGCACATATGCAGCCCTGCTTCATGGTCAGTGATTGGCTGTTTGTAACTCTCAGCGTCTCGAAGTTGTACCCTCACATCACAGACGTGTGGTGTAGCAGTGACCTTGTTCCTTTTGACACTGTCAAATGAGCTACGCATGTGCAATAATCAGGGTCACGAACATTTCGCAAAAATAAATTTTCCCCAGTTTGTTTCAGTGTTTTACACGCACATCAGCAGTTCTGCTTCGTGTTTATTGGCAGTTGGCCGCGTGTCTTTCCGAAGTCACTTCTCTCATTTGACAGCGTCCATCACAGTAAGGTTACTGTAATGCTCCATGTCTGTGATTTGTTGCGGGTAGATCCTCAAGACACGCGATAGTTGAAACATCCAATCACTGACTCCGAATCATATCTGCAAAGCAATGAAACAAACTGCGGCATAGTTCTTTTCGCGAAAATGTCATGGCCCTAGCAATAATACACTCTGCCAATAAACATCAAGCAAACCTGCAGATGTGAACATTAGGCACTGACTTAAGCTGTTGCAGAATTCTATTCACCAAAATTCGTGGGCTCATAAGTAGGGCACTGGGTTCTAACATGCAGGTAATTGAATTTGCGAAATTTTCCTGTCCCTACTTATTTATTACTCGAATTTAGAAATATGGAAAAAATTCATTGATTCGCTGACAGGTAGGCTTGCCTCCAAGAACGTCCATGTACTCAAACAGAGAGAAGCGACACATTAGCTGTTCGCTCAAAACGCGAATTTTTCAGGTCACTATAGCACAGAATATTTAGGAATACAGAAGTGAAATAGCCAGCAGAACGGCGCACTCAGTCACACACGCCAGCAAAATGGTTTCCCCGGCCAGCAACATGGCGGAAACACCTACTGCCAATCAGCGTAAGGTAGCTGCTTTGCTAGCCGGCAGCCAGGCCAATAGGAAACCTGTAGTAACATGTAGGATCCAGACACGGTGCTGGTATTAACAACCTCGGGCAGCCAATAAGCCTTTTTAATTATTGTAGACGTATAAATTAACATTTTGCATAAACAACATTGTAAAATATATCACAGATCTTCATAGCAATGTCAACATAGTAACATTGTTTATACAGAAGTACTTTACAGCTGTAAAATGAAATAGTCTGATTATTTTCAGAGTTTATGGCAAGGGGCGAGGGCCATATTCAGGTAAAGCCCCGGGGCGGTGACCATGCTCAGAATAACGCATCCGTATCATAGTTATTTTTATTCGCAGTTGGTAATACGTGTCCTTAGTTTACTAATGATCTGATTAAAAGCCCATGTCACATACTATAATACATTTTTCTTAATTCCTTCCTGATTAAAAAATTGACAAGGTTTAACCGAAAATATTTCAATTCGGACATAGCTAGTTACTTGACCTTTCATCACGTACATTGAATCCAAAAATTAAACCGTAGGTATGAACTAATTAAGCTAATTGAAATGTGAAGATAAATATTCTCTCTCACCAAATAGTACTAAATAATTCCCATTACTAATTTCATCCAATAATACGCAATTAATAGTACAACATAATGTTTCTATGAAGAAACATTGCCGGTTGTAGTCACATCCTTCATTTATTAAACGAAAATGAATATTATTAGCGAAAGAGATGACGCAGCCTCTTAAGGCCGCGGGGTACAGCAATTTCCAAATAATTTGATTCTTTATATTTATGAGCATGTCATTGTAGCCTGAAATGTCTTTATCCACTGTGATTATTTTGAGTTTGGTATATCAGTTGGTTTTAGTGTAGTCGTTAAAACTGAAACATGCAAAATATGACTTTAACAAGCCATTACGCGAAAACTATGAGAGATAAAAATATTTCATAATAGCAAATTTCGGTCGTATTTTGTGTTTAAATAAGAAAAAAATGTCTGGTACAAATAAAAAATTAAAGTAAAATGATGAAATTTGCTGTACAGTGCGCCTTTAAGGGTAGTTCCGCAATGACATAATTTATAGTTTCGCATTTAGCTTTTTTTATAAAAAGAATCTTGGATTATTTTCTACTGCCATTTAGGGACGCTGATATATGTAAAACAGTAACATTGCTAACCAGCATACAGTTACTATTAGAGTGGCCACTGTGGTAAGCTACTTGAAGTTACTAGTCCTGACGACAAAACTGTAGTTGCAGCAGCAAATATGAGGAGTTTGTGCAACTTTCAGATGTTCAAGCACTTTCGAATCACGTGGTTATTGACATAGCATAATGAGAGAGAGAGAGAGAGTAAAATCTTTACTGAATGACTCGAGGTACTCATATTACTGATTTGACCTATCAGTAGATACCAAGATTAAAATTACGTTTTGTAACGAAATTTTTAATTTTTAGAACACTTTGCAGTCTCCGTTGGAAATCATTACAATTTGGTTTTATATGCCTTAAGGCCTTAATTATCATAAGAAATGACTACATTAATTATAATACGTTACTTTTTGTAGTTGTGTTAATATCTTTGTTCTGAAGAGCTTAGTTAAAAAAGTTAGTTTCTAAACTTTAAATGCTGTTGTAAAATGCTGCTGGAAGGTTGGTATTTTAATAGGGGAGAGAATTATTCATGGTGGAAGTACGTACAGACGATGAAAAATGTTCGTCATTAAGTGTGAACGTGTCTGTGAAAATACCTTCAGACAGAAACTTGAATCTTAAACACAGTAAACTTGCAGTACCATTCTGTACGTTTAATAGAGTGGAATAGCGACAATAGATATATGTAATCACGAAAAAAAAGTAACATTCACTAGCGGGTTTATTCGTAAATTACAATAATTCAGTTACTACTTAAATTATCAAAGAAACTGCAGTACACAGGTGTTTTTCTAAAGTAAAATAGGCATACTTAAGAATTACAAACACATTACCCAAAACAGTTACACTCACTTTGACGAATATGTAGGACCCGGTAGTTTTCACGGAAATATTTTTGTAGCACTTTGTTTCAGTGTCTTACGTGCGCCCCTCCATCTCTGCTTTGTGGTCAGTGATTGGATGCCGTTACACCCAGAGTCTGTAGGTTAAACCCGTAAATCACAGACGTGTTGTGTCACAGTTATCAATGCACTGATTAGCACAGTCAAACGAACAATTCAATGACTCTGCACAAAAACACTCTGCCAATAATCGTGAAGTTGAGGTGAAGGTGTACACGTAAGACACTGAAACAAAGTGGGGCAAAAATCTTTTCGCTATAACTATCGGGCCCTGCGAATATGTATTTAGTAGTTGTAAATCGGGTCCTCTGTACTCAAGAATACAATACTACAAAGCTCACAATTATAATCAACACATGTCTTCCGCTTATTTCAGGTTGGCTCTGTAGGTAGAGACGGTTATTCTCGTACGTCTAGGCCATCAAAAACTTCGTGTACTCTAATTGATATCTCTCGTGGCGTAACTCGATGACAAGTGGCTGGAGCATTAAATTACAAGACTTCAAAACTTTTATGCATCGTCGCAAAGAAAAAAACTGTTATCATGCGTAGTAAACACAAATTTTAAGACTCTGAAGTTAAATACGGATCTTTTAATAAAATGTTATTTATTCTGAAGCTGTAATCGTGCAGTTACTAGTCAGGTCTAGATATGTCTCATGGGGACGTCACTGATGTCTTGAAGCTCACCAAAAAATCTAATTAGGTATTTTTCACGTATAAAATGTTGCTTCTTCTTAGAAAGCAAGACACTGTTTTGCTTCCCTAAGATAACACCCCTCTCAATAAAGGTCCAGACGTCTACGATGTCGGCAGATACGGTCCAAATGTCCTGTGTTCGAACGGGGAACTGCAGAGACATCTTGAAGTCATAAAGAGAGGGGTGCGTCTATCGCGCATAAATTGAGGCTGTATTCAAACTCTCTTCAAGTGTATACTTATCCATCCTTGGCACCACCTGTGACGTCACCAATTATAAACTAGCATTGTCCGAATTCTCGGTATATTACGCAAAGTCTCTACGCTCGAAGCTGCTTAATTGTTGGGTGTCGCAGCATATTATGTTCTACCGCCATATTGATTTGAGTTGATAGTTATTTAGTAAATATTTCTGCTACATTTAAATATAGATACGCCATCAATTTCTATTTTGGCGCTGTAAATACGTTCCCGGAAGATTATTTATGCAGTTAAATATTTTTTATTGCATCATCGATCTGATTTTATTGTAACTGTATTGTTTGGTGTACTGTTTTCATCAGTTCAACACCATAAACATGTCAATGTTATTTTTTATTTAATTAGGTTTACGTAAAATTTTATATTAACAATATGATATTATCTACACACTCATAGTTCCATTTAAGTATAGGTAGGCCTAGGTGATTGAGTCTTCGTACGGTCAGAGTTAAAATACAGCCTCGTAGTTTATATTTTTAAATTTAAACAACCGCCGAGTAGGCTATTTAATTATTTTTTTTTTTTTTTTAACCCTGACTGTCACACACACAACTCGCAGTTTAAACCAGTTGGTTTAGAAGCATGAACTGTCTCACAGGATATCGTTATATGAAGTAAATGAGCATTTAGAAAGGATTTTTGATAATTAATCCTGTAAAGGGCTTAGCTAGAGGTTGAAATGTTGTACGTTAGTTCGCTATATATTTTTTTTAAGTTTATGCATTTCTTTACTATTCACTCAAAAGCGAAGAAACTTTGATAAGTTGTTTCGTGTATCTGCGGAGCTTTCTACAAAATAATTGGGAGGTAAAACGGGGTTAAAGGTCAGAACGGAACACCCAAAAATTTTAGAGAAGCTATTTTCTTTTTTACGTTGACTCTAAAATGTTTTTAATGTTACTTAATATTGTTACTTTCCAAACTTCATTGTTTCAGAAATATCATCGCAATAAATTGAAAACCCAGCGAACGAAGTCGCACATACCAGTCACCAATTATTTCATTAAATGTCTACTTCAAGCAATTGCACTGTTATTTAAGCACGTAATTATTAGAGACCAGAAACGTCCACGAAATCATTTAAGAATACGTTAGATTACACACTCCAGTACAAATGTATTACTTCGTGACTGGAGCTCTGTTAATGAAACTCTTCCTTGAGGTCTGTGAACCAATAGCAGACAAGCATGAGAACAGTCAGTGGCTCCCATGATACCTTGTCACACGTACAACTGTCCACTGACTGGAGCAACAGACAATGTGCAAGTACCTGAGGACATAGTGTATACAGGACTGTGGAGTTCAGCCTGATGGTTGTTAAACCCGCGAAATTATCGTGTATTTAGTAATTATTAAGGACTGGAAAAATTCGCGAATTCAATTACCCGCAGGCTAGAATTCATTGTACCATGCATACTCAAGCCACGACTATTCATCAACTAGCTGCTACTCAGTGGAACTGTAGACAATAAACGAATAAACGGGGCTTAAGTATGCATAGTACAATTGAGTCTAGCCTATAGGTAATTGAATTCGGGACATTTCCCAGTCCTTATAGTTATTATTAGTAGAGGCACGATTATTTCGCGTATTCATCTGGTAGCAGCTTAGACTTGTCAGCCCTATACACACACTGGCTACAGTCGAATATTCATTGGCTTCTAACCATACACGCAGATACCACGTGTGCTCACAACGAGTTATTTCCTTATTTATTACTGGTTTGCATTCGTCAAATGTGTATCAGAACAACTATCGTCCGATCACAGTAATGCCAGTCAAGTATACATAATTGACGTTCAACCTGCCCTAGAATCAATACGCAATACACTCGCGCCTCTAATTATTAGAGAATGGAAAAACTCGCGGGTTCTCTAACGTGTAGGCTAGCCTTCAAGAATATATGTGCACTCCAGCAAATAACAGCTGCTCATTGGCTGCTCGCTGTATGTCTGTATTTAGTTATTTCTTTGTTTCTGGCTCGGCGCCCTGTAAGAAGTGTCAAATAAGTCAAGGGCCAATCGTAAAAGTCAAACGGTCTTATATTTACTTGAAGTCTAGCTTGTGCCTAAACGAAAACGCGAATTTTTCAGGTCTCTAATAATTATACATAAAGATACCACTCGTTTGGTTACACTGAAAAAAGAGTAGGCCTATATTTGCAGGTATCATACTTCTGTAAAAATAGGTACAACAAACGAGTTTGGTTGTTGATACTACTCTGGACAGTTCCTTCAACAATCTGTTTGTATGAGAAACAAACAGCCTTGTTACTTTTACAAACCAGATGGTAACTTCTACAAAACAGATTGTTGAAGGAACTGTCCAGAGTTGTACCGACAACCAAACTGTTTTGTTGTCCCTATTTTAACAGAAGTATGGTACCTGCAACTATATTATATTTTCAGTGTAAGATTTTGTCCTATTGCTAGTACTCAAGCAGAGAGAATTTAATCGTTCTAAATCGCACAGAACCGTTACGTTGCGGTAAACGGCCGAGTTTTGAAAGTCAGGAAAAATCACAACTCCTGACAATCACAGACAGTAATCGATTGTGGTTGGCTATTCCACCAACTTTAACTTGCTATAGCCAGGGCTAGGAATATTTCACGAGTTCAACGACCAACATGCTAGAATTCATTATCCTGTGTATGCCGAAGCCCTACTACACTGTTAAAAATTTCCGTGAAATTACGGAATTTTTTACGGAAATTCGCCGTAAATATACGGAAATTGAGTCCGTAAAAATTAAATACGGACATGTCCCCGTATTTTAAAAAATACGGACATTTCCGTAATGAATTTTTACAAGTCTATGTGTAATTTAACGGAAATTTTCCGTTAATGTACGGAGCATATAGTCACATAGTACAAATAAAGGAAATGTGTTGGTAAACACTGCAAGAATACACATTTCTTTAAGATTAAAAATATATGCTGGTATAATTTTAGCCGTATACGTCCGTCCACACGTTTATTTCAGTTTATTATTAGATTGAGGAATATTTTCATACTATCGGGAACTGTTTTTTTATTATGTTGGCTACTCTGAG
Source organism: Medauroidea extradentata (assembly GCA_003012365.1). NCBI lineage: Eukaryota > Metazoa > Arthropoda > Insecta > Phasmatodea > Phasmatidae > Medauroidea > Medauroidea extradentata. The sequence goes on along the minus strand of PNEQ01062310.1, from coordinate 1,230 downwards.
CGCAGCAACGAAGCAGCGAAAACCGATTAACTCTGCAGTCGGCAAAAATAAATATTTTATTTCCGTTTTGAAAATGGGTACGCTTATTAATTTCAAATTTGTTAACTGTATTTGTACCTGTTGAAGAATAAGTATATTCTGTTTTAGAAGAGGACAATGAAAGGTAAGTGACTTATTTACTTAAATATCTTATATTCGACGTAATTACTAACCACGTGGCGTTAAGGTTAGGTATGTCGCATTTAACGGTGGTTGAATTAGTATATATCGTATATGTGTTTGCTATACTTAAGTTTCCCGTTTTAAAATACGTGGGAAATTCTAATTTTTATTAGGCCTAAATAGAGCCTGAAGGTTAATGCAGCCTAGTTGTTTGAAAGTTCTATGTTTATTTTGTGAAGAATTACGGGAAATTCGTATATAATTTGTTAGTATTTGTAAACTATTTGTGTGTTAGAAATGTGTCTGGTAAATATCAATCACTACTCATCGCGTATCGATGAAAATTGTTTCCATAGAAGTAGTCGTACGTAAAAAATATTGTTGTTTTCTAATTTAAACATTTTTCGTTTAGTTCATTGCATCAATGAATCTTTTTTTGTGTACATTTTTGCACAAAGATATCGGACAAGTCATATTTACAATATACCGTCAAATGAATAAATTACATAATATATACATTTAAGGTTACGTTAGGTTGCATTGGTTAGGTTAGTGTACGTTGAATTAGGTTAGTTTTTGATAGGTTCGGTTATTTTACAGTTAATTTTTCCATTTTTTTAGGTTAGGTAAGGTTAGGTTACCTATCCTTATTTAAGGTAACCTAACATTACATACCGTAACGAAAAATAGAAAACTTAACAGTAAAATGTGTCAACCTAACCTAAACTACCCAGTGGCACGCTAAAACTTAGGCTACAGTCTTTTCCTCAATCACTGGCCAGAACCCACCTAAACTTTCCAATTCCCCTCACCGACCTCCTAAGTATAGACTGCCTACCCCTCTCTGTTCTGGACCTTGTCATCTTAATCTTCACCCAACCTCTTCACACTTTTCTTTTCATTCAATGAGTTCTATCCTGGTTCCCTCTAACTTACATCACCAATGGTCAAAGTTCCCTTTGTCCTCATAAGGCTTTCTTTACATCTTCTATTTATACTTCACCCACCTCACTGCCCTTCTTTGTACCTTCTCCAGTTCCCACACCTCCAATTCCACGAACGGCTCCC
>PNEQ01062309.1:0-18036 GCA_003012365.1 Medauroidea extradentata | reverse complement strand
TGTAATTCTGAAATGTAAATGTAGGAAAATGTGGGTAAAATGTGAGAAAATAACCCGGGGGAGGAAGAGGGTGAGAGACATTATGTGCCCCACAAGGTTGACTCAAATGGTGACGGCCGCTTCCAATACCCCTTCCCCCTTCAAATTGTTAGTACGTCCAGCGTCGGTGGGACGTCATAATCCGACTTAAAGAGTTTCACTGTAATTTTTAAATATATTTCTTTAAGTCAACGTACAGTTTTCATTTTGAAGACTACCTACATTGTTCTATCACAAATATATCATTATTTGTACCAAATTTTTTTGGTAGCAACGAACCTCATAGTTTTTTAATTTTTTTGCACTCGAAGAGTCACCAATTTTAATATCAAATAGACCAAAATCAAGCAAAAATATATATATTGCAGACGAATAGTGCATTATTTTGCAAAATGTCTACATAGAATTGTGCATCGCATGTCTGCTCTTAGTATCGAATTATTTTCAAAGCATTCCGTTAAAAATGTTTGAGTTTTTTTGCACCAATGTAACAAAGAATCCTACTTAGCATGGCCTTAAGCGATGACCCTATGTTTTAAAAGGAACACAAATAAAGATAAAATTGATTTAAATTATACCTCTTTAGAGTTATTTACACTGTCCGAAAATATATGTAGGGGTGAGCTTAGAAATTTTGACAAGCTGTCAAAATCGAAACGTTGAGAGTTGTCGGGGCGGAAACTGGAGTATCCCAAGAAACCAGCGACCACTAAGATTCCGTGCAAAATTGAGGGAACGTCCCCGACGGGACTCGAACCCGGATCGCTGTGTTAGCAGACGGGTGGTCTGACCGATGCATATCAGAAACCCAAAACTGGAAATGGAAGTGGCCGTATAACTATTCTTGAAGGATATTCGTAAACAGAGACGCCATGTAGGCACTGCCAAATTTAAAACATTTGCTTGTAAACATCGTTAAGATATTTTTATTAGAGCATAAACAACTCGACCCTTCATTGGCTGCAAACTAACTAATAGTTAACGTTGCACAGTACAGTGGGCGTGTCAGATGTGGTGTGGACCTATGTGACGGTGGTGAATGTGAACACACAGACCAGCAATACACTGAAGTTCTTGTAGTAGTGAGTGCCGACGACTCACTTCTAGACTGTACTGAAGATCATAACAAGTTGAGGAACCTTCGCTGTATTATTAGAGTTGTAGTCAGTGGAGTAGGGGAGGGGGGTTTCTGAGAGACATGGGTTGTAACCTTCACTTGCACCTCGTATCTTGTTTGAAAGGAAAAATACTTGTTTTCACCTTAAAATTAAAAAATTTCCGGGGGAGGACTCAAGAAATCATCACATTTTTAAGGGTGTGGGTGTTCATTGTGTTATTCTCGGATAACCTGCTTCTCCTCGCCCTTCCCCTCTTTTTCATACATATTCTGGCTTCGGCACTGGTGATATTTCCGACAACAACGTGCGCATTTTTTTCTCGGTACACATGCAGGATAATCATCAAATGTATACTTCACAGTCGGTTTTGAAAGGGTTCGTTTTTCCCGTGACTCTGTGGACAGTGGACAAGGTACTGCTGTCTAGCCAGGCGGAACACGGTGTCGGCAGCATGTGGAATGCGGAATCGTGGTTCGCAGCCAGGAGACAGGTGCGGACTAACAATCTTCTGGAGACGGGAAGACGAACTGAACTGTTGCATAAACACTGCGCCTTAACGCGCGCTGTCGTCTGCCAGCAGAGCTCCTGGGAAGTGTCTGGTTTATTCACCTCCGAGCGGGCAACAATCTTGGCCAGAGATCAGACACACATGTACATTGAGAATTGTCCAACCATAACCTAATTTTACCACATACCTTTAGGGACAGCTGTCCGCACCTGTACGATTATCCGCCATATTGTTACGTGTTTAAGCTATGTCAACTTGAACTTACTGCTAACACCATATCCGTATTTTTCTCTCATCAGTGACCTTGGCTAACTTTAGTTTCGCATGAAGCGTAGTCGCCCCTAGGGGTGCCACACCAATGCTGACGGTCTATCTCTGTGTCCCCAAACTGAACGCCACCATACTGTAGTCCACATAACATGCGATGTCCTATACCAATGTTTTTTGTCGAAAAAAAAATCATTCCTCCTACCCCTGTTATGGTACACAATTCCCTACCTTTGCCTGCAATATGTTCTGTGTTTAATATGGGCATGTAACAAAAGAGCAGCATAATAGTCTAGTTCTTATATAACATCTTTGAGTTACCCAGTGCTTGTCCAACTCAAGCATACATTGGCCAGGTGACCGTCTGCAGGCATGTTGCTAGAGAAGTGGAAGTCATAACCAACTCAGCGCCGACTCACACCATTCCTAATAATGTTTTAAAAATAACAACACATCTTGTAATGATGGCGTGCATATTTTTAATTAATTTGTTAAAATTCCGCGCTACGTATAGTTTTAGCATTATGTCTGTAACTAGACAGTTAAACCATCGTGTATACTCTGCTGTTTATAGTAGCCATGTGCACAACAACTCAAATTTCCAAGAAGGAGGGGGAGAAACGTAATATTTACTGTTTTAATTTTCCTCTTAAAGAAGGTAGCACACTATCTTCGATAATAGCGTTTCGCTGTTATGAAAGGACTTTAAATTACATGTCAAATTATTGTATGTACTCAGATATATTGCTAAAGGTTTGCCACTGCTTCAAGGATTCAGAAGTTGAGGGAGGGGGTCTCCATTATTTTTTGTTGCGCCCCTGAAGTATCTATGGCAGTTGCTCTGTGATTTGTAGTAAGAATAGCCAGTATAAATCTTGGCATGCTTCTCAGGTGTTCTTCATTGTACCTCGCCTACGTTGTTTTTCTCGTAAATCTAACGGATAATTATTTCCATATTTCGGATTCGTACTCCGTACACGGCGACGAGTGGCGCGCCACGCGGCAGGACGCGCAAATTTCTCGGTGTACCGCTCCACAGACGGGCAGGCACTGTCGCAGTAGCAGCGTTAGAACAAGGATGGCGTGCAACATTTGTTCAGAGTTAGTGCAATTTTGTGAAATTAACACCGCGATTTTTAGTATGCGTTAACAATGAGCAAGTCACGAGATATGTATTGTGTTGTCGAAAATAAATAGGCTAAAGTTAATGTTTTTATTTCCTAATAAATTTTATCAGAGCAAGCAGAGAGAATAACTAATGAAAACTGTGAATCGTTTACAGCAAGTTCTTCAAAACATTATTTTCTGTAAATTACTTACAGAATCGAATTGATGAATTTAAAAGAAAAATTTTCGGGTTTCTGTTGCAGTGAAATTAAAAAAATAATAAGAAGATTCCGAATTATGCCAAAAATTCCGCTATTTGGAGTTCACATTTTACTGGTGGGAAAAACTATTTTAACTGAAACAAATCTATTCTACGGTCTTTCTGTTTTTCCCCACAGAGAATAAGAGTGAAAAATACGTTAAATAAATAGTTTCCAACAATTTTACAAGCGAAGAAATGAGAAAATTTCAGACTAATATTTATTCGAAGCAGTTTCGCAAATGAGCTCGCCTGTTGATGAACGCATAAGACATGTAAGCACCCAAGTCTGTTTAGGGGCTGAGGGAAATTAGGGCAAACATTTATTTTGTGTTCACGTCATCTTTCCACGAAAGCAACGCAGTGGAAACACATCAATTTACAGCACAAATTTTTTTCCTTCCAAATCCGTATCTTCACAGACAAATGCTGCGACCTCTCCGAACCAAGAAACATGCAAATATTTCCACAGATTTACTTCCATTAAAGCTCATGAACTGTCTGAACTTACATTAGTATTTCTTGAAGTTTTTAAAATGTTTTGTTTCTGTATTGTTATCCCGAGAAAACGGTCTGCTGTTGTTGCCGGCTCCGTAGCATAGTCGGTTTGGCGCCTGTCTACGGTGCTAGAAATACTGGGTTCGAATCCTGGCCCGGCATAGCTGCTGTGTTGTCCCTGCACTTCACTGCATCCTCATCGGCCGTTAAACTCTCTCACCTCATCCTACTTTTGTTTTTAATGAATATAGAACTTGGGTTATTGTTTTCAGCGAACGCTGTTTTGTGCTAAAGTTCTCAGTACATTGGCAGGTAAAACATATCGTATATTTTGGCTGAGCAAGCTAACCGAAGAAACTTGCTTCCACAAAATGTTAGAATGAAGTACCCAAACGTTAGAGTTACTATCAATTGTTTTGAAATAAAATCATAACATCCACAGCAAGGTTTATTTACATGAACTCTAATTACACCTGACATCCTAGAGCTATTCTTATGAAGATTGCAACACTGAGACATCCTGAAGTATTCAGGTAAACTTTGTAACAATATCTAAACAATATTTCGTTGGTGGATCGAAAGTGTTTTTACTGTGCGGCAAAATAGTTGCCTAAAAATTTTAAATGTTATTGACCTTAATGTGTATAATTAGCCATTTCCGCAAACCAAGTTTGGGTGAAACACACTTTGAACAAGGTCGGAGTGTTATTGTTAAAAACACCAAGTTAATTAAAACTCTGTTTCGAAGCCCCCAAAAAGCGTAGCTTAAAACGGCCTTTTCAGACTGCCGTACTTCAAAATGTACTAAACGGATGTATGTGAAACTAAGATTGAGATGTGCACTGAACTTTGCTATAGACTTTCCACCATTAATGTTATATGTCACCGCTTGAAGTCCCATAATTATAGACCGACGGGAATCTTATACGCTAGTTCAGCACTTGGCCCGTAGTGGCGATGTGGCATTTGATGCACGCTTCAAGGTCACCATTTATCTCCGTCGCTTTTTAGGCTCTAACGCGCGGAAGAACTGAAAGGCGTATAACACATAACCTGGCATGTAATTAAGGTCGCTTGATTGCTCAGACCCCTAGGTATTTTGGAACCAGGCATTGTTGTCGACGATCGTCCTCGCGGATTACGGCAGAAACGCTGGCCCGCGCGGGCTCCAAGGCTGCGGGACAATGCAGCGGTGACGTCGCGCCGACGAAGGCCGCCCACCCTAGGCGGGGGGGGGGAGGGGGCGGAGACCCGGCCAGCGGCTAGCCGCGTCCTCGCGCGCCGGAGAGTTCAATGCTGGGGTCGCGCAGAGCTTCCCTGTTGTCGCGCCGGCTCGGCACAGCAGTCGCCTATTTCAGCGGCTTCCCAGCTATCACCTCCGATAAAGAAATACCAGCCTCAGACCACGCGGGCTTCTTTCATTATCGAGAGCGCGTAGAAGTGTCAGCAAAGCGACCCTTAAATAAGTTGTGTACTTCCAAGAACCCGTGTCATTAAGCACACTCTAATTTTTTTAAAAACTCCTTCCTGATTCCAGATTTAGCACGACTTATATGAAGATATTTCAGTAGGGACATACCTAACTACATTGTCTTTAATTTTTAGCTAATAACTCTCTCTCGCCATATATTAAAGTCTAAATAACTCCTAGTACCCAGTTAGTTCATAAATACGTACCTAATAGTAAAATGCATGGCTGGTAGACTATTTCATCACATTATGTATTTATTAAACGATAGCTGGTAATTTTAACAAACGAAGTAACACTGACTCTTTAAGATAAATCCTAGCCCTCCGCATGAGTCTTGTAACAGGCGTGAAAGTGTTTTAAAGAAATACAAGACTACTAAACGTATGTTCGATATCTTTATCTACGAAAAGAAACTATATTTTAAACTATGCTTCACTATTTTTGTATGCTAGGTGTCATACTTAGATACGTGTTTTCGCGGCACCTCAAAATAGCTGAAAACTGTTTTTTCAGGCTGATGTCATGTAAAAAAAAAACCTAACAAAATAATAAAACAAAATTAGAGAAACATGCACTGGGCTTTACTACGCACTTTCGGTAAATAAAAAAGTAGAGTCGCCATTTAAAGTCCCACGGACAAAACACGGCTCGTCATGTTCGCACTCTGTGCGTAAAGACCACGGGGGTAACATAAGGTCTGAATGAAGGCGAGGGTGTGAAGCTAAGAGGGGGGAGAGGTAGCCAACAAATTGGCCAGCCGCCATACTGCTTTAAGGGGTATTAATCCCTACCACCTTGGATTTATCTGTTTCTTCTCGATAACTTCTGTTCCAGTCGATGTATCAAACTTTTTGTCACGACAGGGCATAGATACAAACTTAATCTATTTTCTGTAATTGCTGAAACCATAATATACTCATTATTTTGCAACGGGAAACAGCTGAAAAGGGAAAATAGCTTTATTTATGGGAGCTACTACATAGGCCACAAAATTAACAGAAACAATGTCATATGGATTCCAAAAAGTAAATGAAACTATAAACTATGTCTTGTCAGCGTGAAAAAATAAAACAATGTGTCTATTCCCTGATTTATAAGAAAAACCGTAAAACCGACGTGACAGGGATCAATACCCCTTAACCTCAAAAGTACACACCAGACAGGTATTTTTATGGTACATTAAGGTATTATGCTCTTTAATTAATGTTTTAGGTTGAAAACTCTATATTTTAGCCCTGTTTACACACCTCCTAACTAATATTTCCTCAATTTTTTAATTAGTCGGCCATATTGATACCAGCCATGTCAAGCGTTTGTTTGGTTACAATTCCCGGCGACATGCTCCATCTGGAACCTTCTAACATCTTTGGTAACAACGAAACAGTTGATGGCACACGAGCCAGTCTAGCTCTTATCGCCCAAGGCTTATCACCTGCCTGTTTCCATGCCTCAAACGCGACATCTAGTGTCTGTTGTATAGGACTCTTCAGAGTGCATGTTACTCAATTCAGTGATGAAAGCTTCGAAAAAAAAGTTGTAGATTTCTCAAAGCCAGTTTGCAAAATTAAAATATAAATAAATAAAAAAGCAGCCCTAGACAGTAGTTGCTGACAACTTTCTACACAAAACTTTTTTCTGAAGAACAATCTCTGACGTGGGAATTTCGTGCATTTAGCTGCAATATAACATATTACTCTTAACAAATGCATCGTTCTGGGTTAATTTTTGCTCATAAAGTTGGTGCATAGCATTATCTAAGAAAGTTGCTCTGTAGTTTTTACATACTGACTTTCAAAAACATTTAGAGTTCAAATGTTCTCAACGCTTATTTCTTAAGATCATGTTATATACTCTTAACTTCAGTAAATTTTGACAGTTTCTTATGGCCAGTTACTGTTAATAAATGTAATGTTCGTCACAATGCAAGAAAATTTCACAGTAAATATGGTGGAATTGCTACCTAAGTTTCAATATAAAACTTAAAATGTCGACTGATACATTAACCGACATGTAACCATAATCTGACGTCACTACTTTTTAAATATTAGTAAGTAAAGCCGTCAGAGGTGTCAAATTTCACTTTAACTGTGCGAAACTGAGTATTCAAGCGGTTTATATTACAAACCAATTACATCACAGTCCTACACTTTGTTTGTGTAATTTTTAGTTCATATTATTTTTGTGTATTAGGTTACGCTAGGACTTACAATATGATTTTGGTTGACGGTAAGTCATTAATAAAACATTTTGCTTTAATTTGCTTTATGAAATTGCGGAAAGTGAGTGTAATATATATATATATATATATATATATATATATATATATTTACATTTAGGAATCTAGAAAGCTAATTTAGTGACTTTGACACTGTGTTAAAACTTTTAATTAATCATTTTCTATCATCTGTCGGAGGACAAACGTATTAATTCAAAAGTTAGCAATTAATATTTCTCCTTAAAGAAAGAAACCTATACTCACACACAAAAGTACGCAAACATCTGAATTTATGTATATTTTTAGTACTGGTGCCAATTGTAGTACAGTAGTTTTTATGAAAAGTAGTCAGTCTTGTCTTACTTGATTGAAATCAGTAGAAATATCTAGTATGGCCGCACATTATTAGTTGTCACACACTGAGACCAACGAGAAAACAACAAGTTAATAACTAATGAACCTACATCTTTAATGTTGGCATAAATAATTTTATTTAATGTTTTAAGAGCTTACTTGGTACGCAGTAATTAATTACTCGCCTACAGTTAGATCGCTTGGAACTTATGTAGACACTACAATTACTTAGTAAAATATTTGGCAGGCTGCAAGATTTTCAAACTATAGAGTAAAAATGTTTTAACTCATGTAACTATTTATGACCAAATTGCAGACAGAAAAAACATAATTTGTGTGTAATTGACATTTTTTCATAACAAGTGTGAAAAACTGTTTCAATTTCATTGTAGATAATTCAAAGTAATATAAAGTATCTCCATATCACCTTTTTTAAAAATAACTATCTTAGCCATTTAAAACCAATAGCTTATAACACATTTAGCATATAACAAACCAGCCGAATTTGACGATAATCAGTATTTTTAACACAAACTGTATGTTGAAAAAAATTACTTTCTTTGCTACAGAGAAATAAATAATATTTTTCAAATAAAACTTTTTTAAACAAAATTTCGTTGGTGTATCGAAAGTGAATTTACTCTGTGACGAAATAGTTACTTAAATATTTTTGATTTTACTGTACTTAATTTGTATAATTACTAATTTCCGCAAACCATGTTTGGTCGACACTAGTAAAATTGATTGGTAAGTATTTCAAACTATCTAAAATATTAAATCATTGTGGTAAGTGTTTACATGATCGACTGACAGGTTTATTACCTGCCTAATTAGGCAAAAAAATTGGTAGAGTAGTTTTCTATAAACGACAAAAACAATCAAATGAATCTAAATTGTGGCTGATAGACTTAAACAAATATTCAGCTTGGTTCGAAGCAGCAAACAGTATTTCAAAAAATGAACAGATCTTTAATAATGAATGTAATGCTATGTTGCAAAATGGTAACCGAACTCTCATACTAAGTTAAACAGTTTGGATGGTTTAACAAAACGTATGGTTTTAATTGGTCATATGGATTTATAAACTGAACCGTTATTATCGACGCACGCCAATGCGAGCGAAGTTGCCGAGTTGCAGAGAAACCTGACCATAAAAACGAAAAAAATGCCTGTAATAGCTGTTGTCAACAAAAATTGTAACTTACATTCAATCCCGGAATGGAATGTGGTCGTATCATGGAAGACGACACAAAAATAAAAGAAATCAGTCTGCTGGAATAATTCCGTAATTGCTGAAGATAAACGCGTTATTATTTATTGAATGAAAAAAAAACTTGTATGATTCATCTTAAATTTTTCTCTAAAACAACACACAGCGTGAATTTCAGGTATTACCCTTCGTGCCGGTGAAAAATAGTGCGTTATGTACCATTAATGGTCTATCGACGTATAAAAACGTAAACCTTGTACTTCTCTGTTGTTTTGCTATATGTATTTACATCACGTATACTGAGATAATTATGTCTGTATTCAAACTAGTCCAACAAAAAATTTCTTCGTTTACAAGACAGACACACATTCTCTGTACGTTTACATGAGTGCATGAAATAGTTAGAGTTTGTGCTCGTATGAAATCATTATTATCAACAATGAAAGAGTAAGTTTACCACTGAAAATAACTTTAGTTTAAAAGTCGCCCATCTCACAGAATAAGTGACAAATAAAATGGCCGCAATTGCCATTTCTATGCAAATTCTGTTTAATGATGAACAAACTGTAAACATTTCCTGGTGTACATAGTGAATTTTAAATGAATGACAGAAATTATAGGGCAATTTTGTTAACAAACTTCAGAACCCAGTAAACCACAATTAATATCTACTTGTGAAATGTGCCAAATACGAACTAAGAATATTTCTGATAGGTAAACGTAAACTTAAAATCTCATTGTAAGAATAGTTGCAACAAAAAACGCAAACTGTATGCATGTGGATGTATATACACACGCACATAAAAAACACCAAAGTAATTCCTTTGTAAAAATAGGTGTTACATGTGTCGTTAGGAATTTTGCCTGAAGCAAATTCTTTGTTACATCTGTTCATAACACGTTTGGAGCCTTTATCAAGGAAAAGGGACATTATTGAATACACTAGTAGTTATGAAACAAAATGTATTTTAATATCGATGCAAGTTCAAAGGAAGAGAGAAATGAGCTATAAATTTACCTGAGGGTTTGGTACAACATTGTACTTTTGAAAGAGCACAAGATGACAGATGAAACGTAAATAAAAGAAAATTTACAGTTGGTAATAAGAGTATTATTGCGCGCTTCTTCCAGAGACAAGGTTAGCATAGCAATCTCGTATTGCGATGTGAGCTTTGTGTATAGACAAGTACAAGTAATCGGTTTGATCTTCGTAATAAATCATCAGCGTAAAAAACTTCTCTTTTTTTTTTACGTCTGTATAAAAATAAAAAAAGTTTGTTCAAAACTCGAAAATAATATATGTTGAATGCTGCTTATCAAGCAATAGAAACAATTGTTCAACTAAATTGATTTACATATGCTCTAGTCTTCTCAGAGTAGACGTCTCTCTTCATTTATTGTCACTCTCGGACTTTTAACGCATGCCTATCAAAATTTTCATTTTACATTACGTCTGTTATATTATTAACAGCATAACTAATGTTTTATGATGCAGCGTTTCGAAGTTGGCAGACACGCACACACACTATGCATGCAAAAATGCGTGACAAAGTCCTGTATAGTTAGGGTGGAAGATAACGGAGGTTGGCAGATGGCGTCATAAATTGGAAACTTTGTAAACCACGCCCCGTGTAGCTCACGGCAATTATACATACTTTTTCGTAAGTCCAACCCGCCAAGACGTTCAAATTACCCATGAAAGCGAACTTTAATAAGCCATTTGCTTACAACTTCAAACGACTATTCAACAAATTTTAGGTCTGCTGATGACATATTACTAGCCGTTATTTAAGTTTAACTGTGAACAACAAACCATGTGAAGCATACCTGAAAGAATTTCACGAATTGCTAATAATCAAGACTATTGTTGGTAAATTATGCTTTATTTACGGGTAGATTAGCCAACGCGTACTGGAACCAATGATAACAATTAAGCACCATAATGTGTTATAGGTTGTTCACGTTACAGTCAACATTTTTGAAGCTCTAGTTACCTTTTTCTTTTGAACAAATTTCTTTTTTTCGGCTATTGGTTAACATAAACATGGCAGTGTTAAGTACTCAAAATTGCATATGTATAGAAGAACAGTCAGATATTTTTTGTTATCATTATTCATGACAATAAGGTCTCCAGAAGAGCTCACTTAATCGTGCACAACCTATAGATAAGACAGGATTTAGTTGCTTGGGCATACTCCATCGCAATGGAGTATGTCCAAGCAACTAAATCCAGTCATGCACTCCCATTGCACAGTTCTTTCAAAGATCCTACAGATATGTACTACTGGAGACTTATCATCAGGCAATGTTTTATCTAACGTTATCCATAGTTAACGTCAGTGACAATGTACAAGGGAGGGTATGCAGTTTTGGACCAACAATATTATAATTTAGGCTACAGTCTCTCTGAGTTGAGAGGTATGGTTGTGTTGAGGGGTATGGAAAGGTGCGATGTCGAGCGAACGTCTAGAATACATAATCGTCTATAAAATCTGAACTATTCATCAAAATTTTACCAGCGGACGTTTATTTATATAGCACAATGCTATAGTATGCTTTACTTTCAATTTAAAAATTAGAAACTATTTTTAGAAAAATAAGGGCTTGAAACCGCAAAATTAAAAAAAAAAAATAGAAAACTGTCATTTTTATAATTTGCAATATGATAATATCTAGGCCTCTATTGTATCTGAATTTCCCAAATACTCACGTTTTGATTTGAAAATAATTTTAATATCCGAAAATCTCTGCGCGAGAGGTTTACGGATGTTAAATTCGTCACATTAGCAATATAATATTTAATCGTTTTATGTGACAAATGCATGTCTCACAAATACTCCAGACACACGACACAGCACGTCGAGTCAGAATATAATGAGACGCACCCGGATATTTGAACCAATCACGCATGGGCCGTGAAAGGGCAGGTTCACACATGTATCAAATCTTATCGCGCAACTCAACACCTCACCATGGCCGCTCGTTGCGTCGTAGAAGGGATACGGTCTTGTTGCCGTCAACATACACCACAAGTTGACAGTTCGCATAGATAAATACTTGGTACCGTTGTAATCACATCTAAATGTTAAAAACTGTATATTTTATCGATATAAAATTATTTTGGTTCTTTAGTGTACAATAGACGACGCTATTTTTTTACATTAAATAATTTATTTATAGCAATTAAAAATAATACGTTGGTTTCATATTTTCATAACTTTATCACGTAGTCCATAATTTAATTTCGGTGTAACGTGCTTTATTTCAGTAAGTGTGTTGGTTTTAGTTTGGCGTTAGTACAATCACAATACAAGTACTGACTCTGGATACCGTTATGCAAATAATATGCAGGCTAAATACTTTTCACAAGAGGCGAATGTAGTCATTAGTAACGGCTACAAAACTAACATTATTTCGTACAAATATAAAATTATAAGTGTCACACTTTAACTGCCTTGAGGGCACAGCTTGGCTAGGGCATAGCAAATGAATTTATTGAAAAAACATATCCGTGTGGCTAACTACGTTAGCAAAAGTATTTAATAAGGAACGTCACACGACAGAGTACCGGTTTCCATTTCCCATTTCAGTTTCTGTATGTTAATTTTTCTTCGTAAGAGTGGAAAAACTTGAAAATAACACTTAACAGAACAACAGGGGAATGCTAAGGCATGGGAAATAGCAGTACCCCGAGGAAATCCACCGGCAAATGGCAATGTCTACCAACTTCTCGACATGGCGAAATCGGGACTACGTCACCGGGAATGGAACCGTTACTGATAAGCTGAGAGATTAATGTTAGACCAATGTCCCACTTCGTTGTTTGTATGTCTATTGTTAACATAAATATATGCGTAGTTAAATATTGAAGACATACTGTACGCCACTTCAGTGGTGTGTTATATCAGAAAACCAAGAAAGAGTGAATAAAAGGAAACAATAAAACTACCGTGTTCTTCCGTTTCCATAATGTTTTCGTCTTGTCTTGTATGACGTCACTGTTGAGTCATCCGGTTTTATGTGTAACATTGTCTTCGCCCTAGTTGTTGTTAGAACTGTCTGGTGTCCTAAATTTTCTCGGGTTTCTTTTGTTTTTTCTTTATTATTTGTTTTAACTTTTAATTTTTGTGTATTTGTATTTTCTGTGATTAGATACAATTTCTCTTGGAATTTTAATTCCTTTTAATATTGTTATTGTGTTAAGTACAGTAAATTGTTTTCCTATTATCGTTTTTCTTAAAATTGTCTTGGTTTTCTGAGGTGACATAGCGCTGCAATAGGGTTTCACTACAATATGTAATTAAATCATTTACTCCCGATTTAAAAAAAAAACTTGTAATGACATCAGGATATACATTTATTTCACATGTTTTTGTTAAAATTGTACTGAATTAATTCAAATTTCACTTGCAGAGTGATTAAAAATACATTCCATGACCGTACACAAGGGGATGGTTCTAGGGGTTGAAACTTGCTCCGAAATTTCACGTTTCTATGCTACAATAAAATGTATCATTAAAGATTATAAAACTTGATACAATAAATAACAACAGCAAAAATAATGGAATTTGTTACTAAGCCAATATTTAAGAGTTTCAGTCATAGATAACAATTAATATTGTCGGCGAGGCGACAGTTTCAAATCCCACCTGAAAACTGTTTTTGGTACGCCCATGGAAATAGTTTCCGAAGAAATAAGTGTAAAACGTTCGGAAAAAATTGAAGCGTATGTGCGCAGCCAAGTGAACTCAGGAAGTTGACAGGTCCGCGTTAAGGGGCATTGATCCCTACCACCTTGGATTTATCTGTTTCTTCTCGATAACTTCTGTTACAGTCGATGTATCAAATTTGTTTGCCACGGCAGGGCATAGATACAAACTTAATTGATTTTCTGTAATTGCTGGAACCATAAAATATTCATTATTTTGCAACGGGAAACAGCTGAAAAAGAAAAATAGCTTTATTTACGGGAGCGACTACAGAGGCCACAAACTTAACAGGAACAATGCCATATGGATTCCAAAAAGTGAATGAGACAATAAACTATGCCGTGTCAGCGTGACAAAAGTAAAACAGTGTGTCTATTCCCTTATTTATAAGAAAAACCGTAAAACCGATATGACTGGGATCAATCCCCCTTAACTGAAAGAGAACTGAGTAGAAGGAACCACTGCGTGCGTGTGAAGACACAATATCTTGAGCAGAGCCGTGACTGCGGCTGGTGTGTTTCCCTGCCCAGGCTATATTTACCCCTCAGCCAATAACGCACGGCGAGGAGCGAGGGAGAACCGTACACACTCGACGAGGACTCCTGATGCACCGATCGCTAATAATGCCGGGGAGGGAAATCGAATTGTGGATGGAGGGTCGGTGGTGATGGGTCCGGGGTAGTGGAAGGGGTTGTAAGACCTAGCGTATTCCACTGCAGAGGCGGGCATAGCTACCGGGGAGGGCAGGAGTGTGATTACGTGAGGCCCGTGGGGCGAGGTAGCAGTGGGCTGTCATTACCTCCTCGCCACGTCTCTTCCCGGCCTCGGCCTCTCGGACGTGCAGAGTGGATGTTCCCACGGCCGCTGCAACACCACACCCACGTGGGCCCTGGTCCATAGCACGCCTTGTCAACGGCAGACGTAAGGGCGACGCTGCCGTGACCGTCAAAATGCCTCCTTTATACTTTCACTCTCAAGCCACCAATGGTCACATTGCCAGAGTCCTGGAATTAGCTTTCTTTCTTAATTTTTATATGCGCTGATGGGGCACGCCCTAGGTAATATATTTAACTACCAGAGCTAGGTGGGCGTAAAAGGATTGGTGCGTTACAACATTCAAGATTGAGTTATGAAGGGACAATGCTTGATTGGCCATGTTAGAAGCAGAAACCAGCTGTTTGTGGCTTGGCGCTTCCCTTTGATTAAACAGGTATATTTTTCTTTGAAGATCGTAGTAAACTCGCGAGGCAACGGGAGGAAATCCATGCCGATAGACATGCTAGATGGGTTCTCAAGCTATGTATAGGAAATATAGAATACATGCTGTATTGATAGGGGCCTGAATGCTTCACATTTTCTTTCCGGCACAAGCTAGAATTCAAACAAATGTTAGATTCGTGTCGCTTTAGCAATTATTTCTAGACTTATTTGACGAGTCATAGAGGGATTCGAGCCAATAATAAAGAAGCAACTAAATACAGGCTCACTCAAGTATTTACGCTGTTTCAGCGGGCAGCCAATGCTGTCAGCTTCAGTAAAACTACATTTGTCTACAGGTCTGTGAACCCGCGATCTTCTTTATTGGTGTGACGAAGGTGAAAGATTTAAAGCATAACAAGAATGCCCCCGAGAAAATCCACCGACCAACAACATCATCAGACACTATTCCCACATGTGGGTCTATCACGCCAATCATGGAACTCTAATCGCCTTCGTGAGATGCGGCACCTTACGTCTTATGTCATTTCCTGCACCAGTTGACGAACATCGAAGCCACATTTCAGCAGTGCCTGCAGTAAAGTAAGACACGCTCGCTAGTGTACGCGAAGAGCACACTCACACACACACACACACAAAATATGTCTCTCTCTATTTCTCTGTCACACACACTGCACACAAAGATTTTTAATGTAAGTAACTATTGATCCTCAAGCTGATTCTGGTACAAGCATGTTCGTGCGACTTACTCATTATCTTAGCTCAATAAGCTTGCTTCTGAATAGTCGTGCCTCGGAAAGAAATTACGAGTCAACGTACCTTAACCTTGCTGCACCTCCTGCTGGTACCGAACACCACTCCCACTACTTCAGGTGCCAGTATTATTACGGGCTCCGACCACGGGGAGCAGGTAAGCTCGCTGCTACGAAGTAGGAGGGGACAAACCGTCGCTCACGTTTTGCCGTTTACACCAGGCCTTTCGGATCGCCAGAGCAGCCTGGGTTTATGCTGAACAGCTGGTGGTTTATCGGAAACCCCTGGTGAGTTGAGGGATTGTTATGTACGTTTATTTGCTCACAAAGACTGCATGCATGCTCTTTGCAGTTCGGCGAGCTACGGGTAATTGGCCAATCATAACAGCCCGATAATCGAGCACGAAGCACGGCATGTACAGCTGATCTTCCCGCAACTAAGGTATTGTGGGCTAAACTAGATGATTTGTAACAGAAAATCACCAACGTGTGGACTGCAGTTTAGCGAAAAAAAATGTTGGCACCAGCTCTATCATTTCCTTAGAGCACATTGGTAGATCTTGTTAATAGTTATTGACAGCGTGTCATTTTACAGAGACGTCTTACACTTGATAATTCTAATCAGACTTAGACAACTGCGTCACCACACGTCTTTGATTTTCTGGTATAACCCCAAGACACGGGAGAGATAAAACTTGTAATCACTGACCACGAAGCAAAATTAAGCAAAAATCCAGCTGTTAAAAAATTACGGACTCTTTTCACGGGATGTGTAGAAATTATTTTCTGAAGAAGAAAAATACTGTCACAGTGTAAGAATTTCTTAAGGCAAAAAGGTCTTAATTTTGATCGAACTAAAATATATTATATATTTTTCTTTAATAACTAATTCTGGCCATTCACTATAAAAAAAACACAAAAATCTCAACTCTCTCTGGCAGTACACACGTATGTTTACACAATCAGATGTCTCTGTAAGAAATTATGTACGTTATCAGTACTATCATGTTATTTAGATTCGTTTATTTACGTTCCTGAAGAGTTCAAATAATCTGTCCTTGCCACGTTGCCACAGTCACAGATTAATTACTACTCACTAGGCCCCCGGCCATACCTCCGCAAAAATTTATAGGTCTAGAGAATTTTACTTTTTATTTGTTCTTTTTGAACCAACATAAGTATCTTAACTTTGGTAGAAATTTCTCATCTGGACCAAACCAATTTATAGACGTCGTTTTTTATAATTATGGAAGTGTTGAAGTTATGAAGCTTTTAGAAGCCATTAAAACATATTAACTTAAGAGGCTGCATCACCTATTTTGTTAATAATATTAGTTTTTGCTTAATAAATGAAGGATGTGACGAATAACCGGCAATGTTTATTTACAGAAACATTACATTTTACTATTAGGTGGGTATTATTGGATGAAATAGGTACTGTGAGTTATTAAGTATTTACAATTTAGCGAGAGAATATTTTTTGTTAAAATTTAAATTAGCTGAATTATTTCATGGTTACACCTTAATTTTTTGAAAACAATGTACTACATACATTTTGAAAGATGAAGTTTTTAGCTACGTCCCTCCTGGAACATTTTCAATTAAATCTTGCCACAATTTTAATCAGGAAGGAATTAAGAAAAATTCAACGTAAGTGACACGGGCTCTTAACTTTTATGTTAAAACAAAAACTTTTACGGTAGCTATTTTATATAGTAACAAAAATCAGAATGTCAGAGCAACTATTCCGATACAACGTCACTATAATTGAGTGTTTTAGCCATTACATTGGAAATAAATTGTGATATTACTATACTTTCACATTGCTCGCTGATTAATATTTATAAACATGAGCGTACAAGTTGGTAGTGGAGATGGAGAACATAAACTTCGTGATAGTTCTTACACTTCAATTGCCACAGTACGACGTTCATCCAAACACACGCGACAAAACAGAAGTCGAAAATTCTTTCGAAAGCACATACAGATATGGATGTAGCAAATGAAAGAGGTGAATATACCAAGAACATTCTGTCACATGATCTTCATTCAAAAATGCACTATTTAATGCAGGTGATGAGACTAAACCAATTAAGCACAAATTCGTACAAGAAAGCCCCATAGTGATTCGCTGCCAGCCAATATTAGGCAGCTAATCACTCAGAAAAATCGCTTGCGCAGGCGCTACTCGCGAGGTAGAACAGGCCAACTCAGAGCACAAATAAATGCACTTAGAGAGCAAATTAACTTAGAAATTACACACTGGCAAACAGACCAGTGGAATACTAAATTATCCCGTCTCACCACTAAA
>PNEQ01062308.1:18338-37685 GCA_003012365.1 Medauroidea extradentata | reverse complement strand
CTGCTAACCGTTCCTAATCTCATCTTTATGTATGGTATCACCACGCAGTCACTGTACTGTTGGAATGTGGTATTGGCTTCTGGGGTCAACATGTGCACAAGAGCAGCACCATCAATGATTAGAGCACTTGTGTTTGGAGTAGTATCTATTGTTGATATTTGGCATGTTTTCTTAACACAAGAAACAATGCTGGCTTTATGGAAGACAGTCGTAGTTTACCAAACTCGGAAATCGATGGCGGGTGTACGCAGTTTTCATGGGAGAAAAAATCGTCCACATTTCCATGTCTTACTTGACTTGCAACATAAAGGCGACAAAATACATTTGAATCCTTCCTCAAATATTTCAAAATTTGTTTATCTTTGCACTTGATGGATGGTGTTTTCTTACTAAATAACTGAAAGTTGTTCCGTTTTATTACATCATGAATAGAAGTGTTTCCCATCACCAAACGATCATTTACATAACTGGAGTGCTGATTTTGGCCTTTGTTACAGGCTTCTAAGACAAGACATGGCTGCTACCTCACTCATAATCACTTTACTGCTGTTGACAGTAGTAAGCTCTTTTTCTTCAAATAGGTTACTATGGTCTTGATATACTTTTACTAAATCATTCACATTTTTCTGGAAGCGAGTTTCAGATGATCTGTTAGCTTCATGGTGTTTACCGTCATTAGAAATAACTTGTCGATTCAGGTTATTGATTTCTTCTAATTCACAGCTCATGCGTGCGATTTCAGGACCTGCAGTCATCCATATCAATAATGAATCTATATTACTAAGAAGGGATAACTTTGTGCTATCAAGTTTTACAAGTTTGTTATTTTGTTCGTTGTTTTATCATGAGAAATACATGTTTGGTTTATTGCTTACAAAGTTTCCTTTCAAAAATTCTTTGTACACTGTAGAATGAAGCTCTGGCAATTTCCACAAGCTGTGCACAAAAACTGGCAACCATCTAGCATAGTTCCCATGGTCGAGCGCAAACATCCAAGGACATATATTTTCAAGTACTGAAAGAAAATTATTAAAGTTTCCCTGTCGAATGCTTCGTACGAAAAGGAGGAGGAGACCTTCTAAATGTATAATAGTCATCCAGTACTTGAACTGAACACTTTCTTGTTGCATTCTGTTACTCTATTCACTAAATTCTTCTGATGAATTGTCTTCGCTATTATCATATGCTTGCTGCAAAAGGATATTGAGCAATGCGTAGCTTACTTCATGAGCATACCGGCTCCTTTTCACATGAGATGATCTAAGGAGACCCTCAGCTCTTCATGGGGTTGTAATACTTGACTCTACGAGATTTTCAGTCCAACCAGAGCCTTGCAGCCATGAACCGATCATAGATATTATGGACATTTCAATGTGCAATCCTCCTAACAACAAACACATTTTGTTTTCTCCATATAACTCAGGCTACCTCCATTGAAGTTGTTTCGCAATTGCATATACTGGTTGATCTGCTGATATAACTGGGGTCTGTCCTGAGTTGATAGATTTTAACATTGTTGAAACAATGTTCATTGAATGACGAACCATTGCTGGAGAATTAATGTTCTCTTTTAGGAGTGGAAGCAAAATGGATGTACTCTTAATTTTTTTTAGTTCAACTGTTTCTTCCTTACGATAATGAAATGATGCCCATGGAAGGATGTGTTCTTCACTGTTATTTTTTATTTGCTGGAGCCATTCCTTTGTTTCTTCTGCTACACATAGAGATGAATTACCATGTGTGTCATTTACCAGAGACAATGGGTTGTCAGTTTTACATTTTGATGTCGGCGGAAGTGTAGTGTACCATTTTGGTAGACAGGTTTTGGTACTAATTTGTGCATTGACTTTTAGAGATGTTATCTTGTTGCTACTGGTATCGTCTGAAGAATATTGTATCAATGAGATACTTGTTTATTATTAGACAAGTCAAAACAATGTAACTGTATATAGTTAAAAGATTATTATGAATAATTAATTATGAACATAATATCTGGGAAGATATAAAATATGAACTAAAAATGAGGTTTTTTATTAATAAAACGCAAATTTTGACATTTAGAGCAAATCAAGCCTAAAATTTATTTTAGATAAACTTATCTTCTTTAAAATGAGACCTCGTGCAACAAAATACGTTTGTTAGTTTTCTAGATACATTACTTTAAAGAACCTGGTAGACGGCCATTTTGATGACGTCACTGCGGGTGACCTAAACATTTCTAAGGTTGTCTCCGGTAGTTTTACATTCTCTAATATGTATATATATAACCCTCAAAGTTTGGTGCTGGTATCCGGAAATGAAATATTTGGAGGGTTTATGTTACTTGTTCCATGCACTATTGATAGGATTAACAGAGTAGGCCCTAAGAGCAACACCACACCCAGGCCGAGTATTGTGAAATTTGTTAGCCACAGAAAGAGAAGCGACGCGTTACACAAGAAAAGAAATCTCAAGGGCGCGGGCATTACTATTCGAGAAGACCTTACTGTTGCACGTCTCCAGCTACTACAAGAGACCATCCGCAGATTCGTCGTAAGGAAAGTTTGGACAGCCGACGGTGTCATGATCCACAGTGGCGGCACCAAGAAGTGTGTAACCTGCATGAGTGAACTTCCGAACGTCCAGAAGTGAAGTCGGTGAGCACACCAGGAGTCACAGTGAGCATACAAGCTACAAAGTACTCTTTTTTTTTTTTTCTCTCTATTCTCTAATGTTAATTTTTACATGTCTTAATTTTAATAACGTTCAAAATGTAACTGATGGACTGCAGTTACATTAAGCCGTAAGCCTTGAAATATATCATTAGTAATCTTAAGTGATAATAGGCATTTTGGGCCACTTTATACGACTTTAAAGGTTACCAATTCTTCTAATAGTTGATAATATTCTGAGTACCTATTTTAAAATTAAATTCTCCATTTCAAATTTTTATAGTTTATATTGTAAATATTATTTAACTATATATATTTTTAAAGTTTTATAAATTGACCAATTATAAAAAAACTTTTATTATTATTATTTTTTTTAATTCATACAATACGAAACATTGACATACAGTAGAATCTCTTCATAGCGAACACGGAAATAGCAAAAACACGGTTATAGTGAAGTCTTTTTGAGGAACCATCAAAAATTCGCAAAAAAATTCAATGAAAAATGTGAATTTTATGAGAAGAAACATGTATGGTGAGTCATTTGAAGCAGGCTTGCAGCGAGATTCGTGACCATGTGATGCAGGCTTGCGGCGATGTGCATGACCTTGTGAAGTAGGTATTTGTTATCTTGACAGCCGGACACACAGATTACCTCTACCCCTCGCGGCACCACCCCTCCCTCAACCGAGGCCGTCCGCTGGCACTGTCAGGTGAGTCATGCCTGGGCATCTCGCTTCCCTACCCAAACTCAAACGCGCGTTGTTCTTAAAATATAATTGCACGCTATATTTCCCCCACGCCTTTTCAACCCAAGTGACCGCTGTAATCGTGCTATCAACCGTGTGTAGTTTCACGTACAGCTCGCTTTTCTGACTTTATTTATTGATTACGATTTTGGATATTGATATGCGTACAGTCGTCGGTGACATGGCCGGGCGCATCAGCCCGCTGATCTGTCACTTGGGCCTAGATCCTGTGTATGGTTAACAAGGAAAGGGTTGCTCGGATACTCGCACAAATAAGAGAGTTCAATAAGAATACATGTCTCTCTCTCCCTCCCTTCCTCAACCTGCTTGTACATAAAAAACCACTGCCAGCCGGCAACAAGTGACCGTTGGGGGGGAGGGAGAGGAGCGAGAGATAAAAAGAGGAAGGCTCTGATGTTGTTAGGCGCTCCCAAAAAGGTTCTGCTCAGTTCAGAAGACAACACGACTATTTGGAACAAAAACTGCGTGTTCTGACTGAATAACAGCGGAAATATGCTGTTTCTTCACTAAGAAATTGCCGCCGGCTGTGGTATACCTGAGTACCACACACTACAGAAGAAATGCGTCTGGGAGATAGCGCTGTCTCTTTCCCTCACACATGCACCCACACAACTACTCGTTCTTATCGCTGCTTAGCTCTCTACAGCTCATATTTTACCCCGCAGACCTTCAGCTTCTTGAGATAAGCAGCAAGGACAGCGGATGATAGGAAGCATTGGCGTTACCGTCTCCTGTGTCAGTCCATTTGCTGTTTTGATTCACCTTCTCGCTCACACAATCGGCCGAACGTGTTTTTATCTTTTGGTTTAATGGCAATTTCAACATTTGCTGTGCACTAATTATAAATTATAATTTAACACACTAAACGTCCCATAAACTTGAGCGAGAAGCAATAAATCGTTGCATTGTTAAAGTATCGTACACACCGTCAGGAAGAGCGTTGGAACAAGAGTAAGTTTTTTTTTTTGTCTTTTCTTGAAATGAGTCTTAGGCATCTGAATAAGAAAGGAAAATATAAAAAAAATCACGGGTGGTGGGCTGTGTGTGAAAACGAGCATGTCTAGTTTTAGCACTGCTTTTCAATGAACTGGCAATCTAGATTTGGCAGCGCGTACATAGATCAGACACATTTTCTGTAGGCACACTGCCAGAATAAAATCACAAACTTGTGACCTTGCTCAAAGGCAATGAGTACACGTGCGTCCACTTCTGTTACTACTAATTGGCTTTGAACTTAACTTTGTGCCGCCGCTAAACACAGTTCACGACTAGTGCATGAAAATAAAGCAACTAACAATGTTGGTGTCGCTTAGCATTACCTGTCCAATAGACAAGTGAACGATTACATTCACCTGTCCAAGCTGATTTTCATGTGTATCGGGCATGCGCACAAATTATTTGACGCGTGCCACAGTGTGAAACGGCACACAAAATTATCATCTGAGCATGCATGCTAAAATTAATAAATAAATTGCTGCTCTCGTCAAACTGATTACATTGGTCTGCAGCGGCTGGCAGTGTAATCATGTTGACTGCCGGTGCGTGCACTCTTGCAGCGCAGCCGCACGGTCGAGACACCGTTGAGGCAGCCCAGCGATAGATAACCATACTTACCGTATTTGCCGGCATATAAGACGACAATTTTTACATATTTTTGGCCTTCAAAAATTGCTACTCGTCTTATATGAGGGTGCAAAAATTTTTGGTAGCCAAAAATCGTTTTAAAGCTAAGCTGTAAGCTTTGGAGTTGTATGATGTTTCAAGGAATTGCGTTTTTCGTCACAAATGAAAACGAGTGCCCCGTTTATTTTAATAAAATTTACGGTACGTGATTTTGATGAGCGTCATTCATAATAAAGGACACTTCCTCGCAGCGAAGCGGCGATCAATGTGAGGAGCGCGTGCCGAGATAATTTGTCTCACCAGCCTACAACTCTCGGGCGGAGAAAACGCGGATCTAGGTCCGCATGCTTTCATCCTTTGTCTCGCAAGCACAAGACTCTCTGGCGTAAAAAACAAGGATCTAGGTACCGTACCACACATTCATGTGTCTACCGTCTAGTGCTAGGCTGGCAGACAACAGTGCACAGGAATGCGATGACCTTGCAAGCAGCTGTTGTTGCCCTGCGATGCCATGTAGTGCGCGGCGTGCCTTAGGCCGGCGTTGCCAAGTCGCGCACACCTGCCGGCAAATGGCGATATCGCCGGTCGCCGCCGTGCATTTTCTTGGCTGTTTGGCGCACGGAGGGCGGTAGTAGCCAATGTTATTCATTTATTTGTCTATTATGATGTTTAAATGCCGGTAATAAATGCATTGAAAATATAAAACTAAGTTTTTAATGTTTCAAGTAAAGGAAAAAAATATTTTTCTGTCGGGAATTTCAAAATTAGTAATTTACTTTTTTTCAAGATTTTGTACCTTCAAAACCATGACTCGTCTTATATGCGGGGTCGTCCTATATGCCGGCAAATACGGTACAAGACGCAGCGGAGATTTTGGCCCGTTTTGACTTCGTGAATAGTTGCACCCGTACTTGTTGGGTATCATTGTAACCTGTGCATACTTACCTGTTGAAATAAACCTATATTTCCTTAAAATAACTTACTATTTGTAATTAAATAACATTAAAGACCGTTTTAGTGCAATTTTTTAGTTTAGGGGTCAGAATCGGCCAAATTCGGCTGTAGCGAAGGCACGGCTATAGCGAAGTTTGAACCCAGAACCGTGACATTTTGCTGTGAAGAGACTCTACTGTATTTGTATTTGAATTTAAAAATTTCAGTACATTTACAAGTTACTTATATCTCAAGTATACTGTAGCCATTTTTACTTTTAATCTACATTAACCTATTACTTGTGCTAAAAAATGAGTAGTACATCTAGCCTACGGGTACTTTTTTATATAATTTTCTTTTCCATCTCAGTGTTATATTTATCGCAATACTCATAATAGGTTAAGTTTTTATTATATTAAATTAATAGCTTCTTACTTACAAATCGCAACCAGACTAAGAACATGCACAAGGACTATACATATTGGTCAACTTGTAATCTCTGCCCACCAGCTCACCATTGCATCAGAACATCAGCTTTATGTGCCAAGTTTTTAGCATCGTGTCAGAACAATCTTTATTTTTTGATGCCTGTAAGAGATCACATTATGTTAACTACTAACTGCCAGGCTTCCAATGAAGTTCTAATAATGCATAATATATACCTAACAATACAAAAGCTTGTTCATAGTGAATCTAAATCAATAAGAGCCAAATTGTGTACTACAAACAACTGCACTTCTGCATACCGCAATCAGCAAGCAGTGGGTCGGAACGGAAATACTGGCACTTCTGGCCAAGTACAATGATGTCAGGGAAAGAGAGTGATGGGAAGGCAGACCCTTGTTCCAGTAAGAATGCACCGCCACCTCCCTCAAGGTTGGCAGTGACCGCGTCGTTCACAAACACCCTGCAAATTCGCACTATGAACGACAGTGGTACCAACCCTGGCAGAGCGGACTCGCAGCCAGACACACAGCATACCAGCTTGCTCGTGGCTCACCTGAACGTAAGATCGCTCATGCACTACATTGATGAAGTTCGCGACATAATTATACAAAACAAGTACAACATTTTTCCGGTCTCGGAAAGCTGGCTTTCCCCGGCAATTCCGAACCATCTGTTATCCATACCAGAATACACAATAGTGAGACGTGACAGGGCCAGTTTAAAGTCGGGAGGTGGTGTATGTACGTACATTCATAATAGCCTGTATTTTAGTTTAATAGATACAGATATATCATTAGTAGAACAACTATGGGTCGAAAGAAAAGGTAAAAAACGCAAAGTAGCAGTTGGAGTGCTATTCAAGCCACCCAATGTATCCTATACAGAACTTGAACATTTAGAACACACGTTAGAGAACCTTCAACAGTATAATGATATTATCCTCTCTGGAGACTTCAGTATCAACATGCTTAATCCTCACAGCGCAGATGTTAAATATTTGAATGGTATCCTAATAATGTACGGCTTCAGTCAAATAATAAACTCTCTCACTAGGCTATCACTCACCTCAGAAACCCTGATTGACTTAATAATAGCGAAAGATGAGAGGAAAGTAATTGCATCAGGACAAAACCAGCTGTTAGGTTTCACGGATCACAATCTAGTGCACATCTCTTATGCATTTCCGGTCAGAGAAATACGAAAACGAACTAAACTGTTGAGTGACTTTAATCACATAGATATTCACACAAGATATTCATACAAGATCTGAGTAGGGTGTCGTGGTATAATGTTTTCGAGTCACAAAATATTGACAATAAAGTGAGTACTTTCAATAGCAATTTCATAGAACTTTTTGATAAACACGTGCTGCTGAGGGTGGTAACTCGAAAAAGAACCACCAGTCCTTGGATGACATAGGAAGTAAGGGCGGTGATGAAAGAAAGAGACAGAGCAAAAAAACTGTACGTAAAAAAACAGGTCTGAGAAATTTTTTAATGACTACAAAAGGCACAGTTAAGTATATTGTCCGGAATATTAAACCTAATTATTTTATAAATGCTAACGACAAACACAGGAACCCGAAGCTATTGTGGAAGGATCTCAAAACATTTAATGTCGCCATACCACACATTAATTCAATCCCTATAGAGCTACAAAACCCAGACATACTCAACAACTTTTTCCTAAGCACATCTATGGTCCCACCTATAATCAAACCAAACATAACAGGCAATTTAAATGCAAACGGCTTTGACCTAACACCTGTCGACCATTCAGAATTGTACTAGATTACAAACAGTATAAAATCTACAGCAGTTGGTCGGGACGAAATCAATATCTTCATGATCAAATTATCCACACCTTACTGCATATCGGCACTATAAACATTATCAATTTATCAATTGTTAACTCTGTCTTCCCCAAAGTATGGAAATCCTCTATAATAATTCCTTTGCCAAAAGTCTCGGAGACATGTGAATACAAAGATCTTCGCCCTATTAGCATTCTCCCCACTCTGTCTAAAGTGGTAAAAAAAGGTGGTAAACAAATGAGTATACAGAAACCTGTAACATCCTGTACAATGTGAAGTAGCTGGCCTCACCTATCCCTAATGTGGACGGTTATCAATTTTCTTTTTCTTATTATATAATATATAGTATTTAAACTTTAAGTTCCCATCGAAACTTGATACGGCAGATGACATGCCAAAATGCATAAAAGAGCCTCTGAGATTGTAAGGTAATTATTGAGCCATAAATATAGTGTTAAAACATGTAAAAGTTTAAAGTGGTGAGATTGAAAGCCCACAAAAGGTTAGGTAGTACTGTTGCCCGACTTGCCAACAGAGTGTCGATCTGTTGCCTGTGAGTTAAAGTGAATGTTCTTTATTTAAAAATTCAAGCACCACCAGTGAATGGACTTTCCCCTTAATGTCTGTAAGGGTTCCCATTCTGAAGTATCAGCATATCTCAAATGTCTTTTGAGCGAGCACAAGTCAGAGCTCCAGCTATTGTAACAGTTTAGTGTTTGAATGTATCAGGATTGTGGCAGTCATTCCAGTCTAAAGGGCAATAGTGATAATCATTGTTTTTGTAAGTTTGTTTGAGGTAGGTCATGTAGGGTGTCTACTTACAGCAAATTGAATTTGCTGCATTTTTTGTCTTGTGTAACTTTTCTCTTAAACTTGAGTGTAAAGAAGTTATGCAGAATTTTAATGTTTGTTGAGTCAATGCAGTCAGTAGGGCTTCCTTCCTTTCTTTCTTTTTTGTCTAGCCGAGTAGATGGCTAACCCAGGTTGTTCCAGAGCAGGAAACTACGTCACTCAGCAGAGTGCATTATTTGTTTATTATTTACAGCCGTTTCAGATATAAGATAAAGTTCTTGTAATCTGTATTATTCACGTTAGCCTTGCCGTTATCATTTTGTAAAGCTTTAGTCCTCTGTAATTTTAATTTAGTATATTCTGGATTAAAGAGAGTTTCCGGAAATACTATGAACAGTGGCGCCCTCGCGCTAGCTGGCGAGCGCGACGGCGGCCATTGCTCAGCCCCAGTCTCTCGGCGACCGTCAAGGTGTAAGGATGTGGAGAAGAAGAGCTCGCGATCGGCTAGCCATGATGCTAGCGTGGGTTGTAGCACACCGCGTGGGCCGAGTTAGAGCAGTGTAAAGTTCTACTATTCAATCCAGCTTAATTTTATCCATCTGTTCTTGTGAGGTGAAGGGTAGTGCTGTGATAGCATCGGGTTATTATGAGGAAAGCGTGCGATGTAGTCGCTTTCTCTTTCGTTTCGTAAAGTTATGATTCAAGGTGGTGAGCTAAAGTAAACTCCATGCGCGGGCCATAATGTGGGTAAATCATGGCTGTGAAGGAAACTCTCTTTCGTAATGTAATTTTTATAATGCGGGAACTGACTGCCACGTGTTAAATTAAGTATCACCGCTGTAAGCCATCAGTCTCGGTAAATAAAAGTTCGTAGTTTCACCACTAAGTCGATCGCTTCTCATTTTCACTGTCGAACCCACCCCATAACTGAGAGTAAAGAGACTTGTTCTATCGACGGCGTGGTTGATGTAAGGACACTTCATCGAGGACCTGAGCAGCGAGGTAGATGTGTAGAAAGTTTAAGGACTGGTACCATCACATCAATTGGCTTTCCCAAAGTGGGGCTCGAGGGGAAGACGAGTACCGGAGACGGTGAAAAAAAAAAAGTGATCTACGCACGTGGAAAACGACGAGGGAGCACGTGTAGGCGCACACGTGCGTACCGCGGATGACCGGGACCAGCCAAGCGGCCAGGGGAACGCCATCGGCCGCCAACATCAGCCACAGGACCAGTGAGGATAACGCGACCTTCGCAGAACGTCACGTTAGCACTTCATGCTTGCAAGTACACACTACTTCTTTTACAGTGGTTGCTATTGCAGTCAGATTAGCTGCCAACATTTTAAACAGGTCTTCTTTATTCTTATCTTCCGATAAAAACTGTTTAAAATTACGTGGAACAATAACAAAATGCTCATTGACTTAATGGTCTGGAAACATCTAATGGTATATAACACCTGAAAAGTTGGGCTGTAAAAATGGTTTATTATTTATTATTACTTAGACATAATAACATTAAGTTACAATATTTACATACATTATCATAGCTTCAGATTAATTTGCTTCCTTAGTTCTAAAGCCAATGGTTTGTGTGTGTATGTGTGTTTGTGTTGGTGTGTGTGCTTGTGTGCATTTGTGTGTGGGGGGTGAATCGTTTACTTTGACACAGTACTCAAAAAAAAATTAAAATTTGTATTTTCATAATGTTCTTTTTATAAATATTCACTCTCCAAGGAATGTAACATTTTATACATAGAGGAGTTGTAGTTCAGTACTAGGAATCAAACCTTAAAGTGTCTCATACAGTCGTTGATTAAATTGATTCATTCACTGTTTGTAATTACACTAGACCCCCGATTTTACGAATACTCACGGTTCCTCTCATCGCATTCGTAAAATCGCTACCTTCGTAAATTCGATAGCGGCTTACCCCCCCCCCCCTACCTTTACAGAAAATTTTAAAACTGCATTTTTTCTGCAAAGTGTCTCTAGGCCCCGACTTCCGTAGCATTTTGCGGGAAATTAATTAACGTAATAATGTAAACATAAATTGATATCAGTAGCCAGACGTCACACTGTTGAGCGGTAGATATGACCGACCATTGTCCCCAAAAAAAAATTAGGAAATCGAGATTCCGAGTGTCTTCTCTCGAGCGAATAGCCCGACTCCCGTAGCATTTAACGGAAAAATAACGCAACTGATAGTTGAAATATAAATTTATATCAATAGGCAGACGTCTTACGATCAAAAGAACACCGCTAAATAATATATATGATCGACCTTTGTCCTAAAAAAAAAAAGAGAGAAAACCGAGCTGTCGAGTGCCTTCTAACGAGCGAATAGCCCGATTTGCGTAGCGTTTGATGGAAAAAAAAAGTAGTCATTCCTTTCTAGTTAAATGCCTTTGTAAATTATTCACCTAAGAAAGAAGGAATATGCGGATGTATTTTTTCATTGCGCAGTTTTATATAACTTAACGTAAAAACATTACCTCGACGTTGTTGATGAATTGTATGAGAATGTAGATACTAGTAGCGTGCAGAGCGAACAGATAGCGCAACTGTACGAACGTTCACAAGATTGCTGATAGATAGCGGCACCGTAGCATATACAGACGTTGTTCCAAAAACGTCATTTTGTGACGTTCTTACCTAAAATCGTCGAGAATTACATGTATAAGTGATTGAAAATGATCACTTTCACAGTCAGTATATGCGGTAAAAATAAATTAGGAGTTCCGGGATTACGTAATACACGAACGTCTATTTATTTTCCAAGTTCGACATACCCGGAGACAAATGTTTCTACACTTGGAAAATAGGTAGCGCTATTATCGTGCTCACTCGTGAAACCCACGTTTTACGACGCGCAGTAACGCATTGTTTAAGCATATTATGCGCCAAGTTAATTGTTTTAAGTACATATGGTGTTAACGCAATAAAGAAAAAGATCACGCTATTATTTATAGGGTTCGTGTCAAAAAGTAAACTCATTCGGCGCGAGACGAGAGATATATAAGATGTCATGAAACAGCCTAGAAGGAGGCTGTACTGTAGTTAAATGAGCATATGCGCATGCGCTGGAACTTTGCGTCTATAGTACGACCTCAATATAGATCCTAATACGTTGTAGTTGGGAGACAGGCCGGCCGGCTTGGCACAGGCGCCACCGCGCGGTTTTCAAACTGTCACTGCCGCATTTTTTAACGGATTTTCGTTATTTTTGTTTTATTTTTAATATTTTGACTTCCCAAGTAATAACTGCAACTCTACAATTCATATTTTAATGCCGTGAATTAGATACAGTATGTTTTATTCATTGTCAACATAATTCCTTACAATTTTTTTTAGTCATATAATTTTGTTATTTTTTGAGGGTTCCTGAGGTTGTATTCGTAGAATCGCTACCTTCGTTAAATCCAGGGTTCGTAAAATCGGGGGTCTAGTTATCTTTTGTAAAACTGTTATGTATATACAAACATGTAAAATAACATCTTTTTAAAATGTTACTGTACCCATTTAGCTATTTTCATTGAAAGTCCTTTGTCTGTATTACATTTTCTGTTATAAGAAGAGTTAAGTATTTTCAGAAGGGATGAGGTATCGTCAGGTTAGGAGGCTGTGTTTACCTTATGTTATGTTTTCTACAGGTGATGCCATGCGCGAGCCTCATCTGTGACTTTTAGGCTCTCGATTGGTGGAAGGTAATGCTGATATATAGCATTGCTATTGCTGCTTGTGACTTTATAGCTGCTCATTATTCCCTTACATCCCAGCTGTGTGCAGTTACAACTATATATGGAGAAAAAAAATAGTTTTATCATCTTTACCCGCTACTGCTGCTGCTGATGCAAAATTGTGTAGAGCTACTAGAAATTTTTTGGTAAAGTACAAAATGCTTGATTGCATCCCAGTTGGTTCTGGTTTAGGATGGCCGCTGGTTGACGTGAATTGCCAAAGGGAAGTGGTTCACAGTAATTATTGTTAGTAGACTGCATACAGCATCTAAATTAGCATTTTTCACAAACCAATGAACTGAAGGTGTTACATATTGATCATTTGCTTTTGTTAACTTACATCACTAGCAAGGTTAACAATTGCATATAGCCATGTGCACCTTTTTTTTTTCCTAAAGATAATATTGAGTGTGGTATGCGTTAGTCCTTCACTATGTATTCTCTATGTGAATGTTTTTGGTATACTAAAGGCACATGTTAGTTTCTGCTCTGTCTAATTTTAGATTCTGAATTATGAAAACTTGAAAAGTAGGCACAGTACTCTTATAAATGAAATATCACAATTTTTTTTACTCTTTAGGCATATCTGATGTGTATGGTCAGTGCCCTCTTCACTTTAGTAACTAAAGGTTTGGGAACTGATGTTAGCATGGTATAGTTTCTGATTTACTCTGTAGGTAGCCAACCTGCATAATGATGTAAGAAGGGAGGGGAATAAATTACAGGCACAGACAAGAGTAGTAAAAGGCTTCAGAACAACTTTTTCTCATCCTCCCTTTCAACGTACACGTACATGACAGATGGACTAGTAGGTGTTGGGTTGCCTGTAGGGGCGCGAGGGCCTCTCACTATAGGAGGTCAAGTACCTACTTTATACTGAAAAAATAGTGTGGCAGCTGCAGTGAATCTAAGCTCACCCAAGCATAGTTTACCTAACACCTTAAGCTTCCGGCAAGGGACCTCCCCATTGGATGTCAAAGTAGCAATTACTGACAGACAAGACTCCCTTAGGTGCCAACAGTAACGGTAACCAAATTCCGATACCATCGGGCCAGTGTTGTAGATCTTGTATCGATATTCGTATCCAGCTTTGGCAGTCAGAAGAAGTCCAAGATAGGGCGAAGCGACCGATGCCGAAGGCTCAGATCTCTCGGAGGTTCACTCGTACCATGTTATTTTGGTGCTATCAGTGAGGACAAGAAATGATTCTTTGTTCCCTTCTCTAGTACCTTTTTAATGAGGACAACAGGAAAGAAGTAGAGAGAAGAGGCAGCTGCCCTATTATTTTATAGACAGCGACCTGCCATCCTGCTAAAATAGTCTGAGTCATTGGCCCATTTTATCAAAGTCACCAGGAACAAGAGGGGAGACAAATTTCAAGAACACTAAATGGTTGCAACTTACGGGAAGAAACCTATAAAACCTAGCATATTTATGTGAGATTGTTTGCATATCATACTTAGTATTTCCTGTAAGTCATTTGTTTGGAGTTATTTGAAAAAATTTTTTAATGAACTCATGAAAAAATTGTCCCTTTTGTTTGACTTGTTTAGTAAGTAAACACTATCCTTGAGTGTTCTGTAACGTATCGTTCATGAAACTGCATTATGTCGTATCGCACAATACTGGAGTTTCACTGAAATCTTTTTTTAAAAACATTATAGGAAAAAAAGCATTCTGGTATGCATCAAAATAAACCCAGATTAGTTCTTTGGGGAATATGAGATTTTTACTGAATATATAAAAACAGCCTTATACCCTTATATAGCAAAAAGTTAACTTCAATTAAAACGAGGGTTACGACATATTGCTGTTTCATGCATTTATGCTACATGTAAATTTTAATTTTATTTTGTCTCCAATACATAAAATAAAATTGTTGTGAAGGAAATGCTAGGTGGGCAGTTGCTTGTAAAACGTTGTTAATACTGTAAAGCTCAGTTATGATCTTCGAAAGAACTGTGCAATGGGAGTGCACGACTGGATTCAGTTTCTTGGACGTACTCCATTGCAAATTGAATGACCGTCAAAGAAAACTAAACAAATAAAAGAAAACCATTAAATAAGAAGAGTATGCTTTAATCAGCAAGATACATACACAACATGAAATTCCAAATGGAATCGGGTCAAATAAAAACAAGGAACAAACAGATAATAAATGAAAATAATAACAAATAAAATAAAAAAAATCAAGTAACATGCGACACAACGATGAGACGAAACAAAAAAAACAGTAGTTATCAGACACGAACAGAAAAATAACAAATAGACGAGACAAAACGCAACAAATATCAGACATATGCAGAAAAGACAAACGACAGAATGAAGAGACGAACACAGTAGTTCTGTTTCGGAACTTCTGTGTGTAGTTTGTCTTTTCTGTATATGTCTGATATCTGTTGCGTTTTGTCTCATCTCTTTGTTGTGTCTTTTTGTTATTTTTCTGTTCGTGTCTGATATCTTCTGTGTTTTTGGTTTTGTCTCATCGTTGTGTTGCATGTTACTTGTTTTTTTTTATTTGTTATTACATATTTTTATTTATTATCTGTTTGTTCCTTGTTTTTATTTGACCCGATTCCATTTTGGAATTTTATGTCGTGTATGTATCTTGCTGACTAAAGCATACTCTGTCTATTTTATGGTTTTCTTTTATTTGTTTAGTTTTCTTTGACAGTCATTCAATTTGCAATTGAGTGCGTCCAAGAAACTGAATCCTGTAAAGTTCAGATTTTACTACTGTCCATGGTTATCGAGAATACCATCATAAAATTGTTCTTGTTTCAAAATCGAAAATAACCTGTCTTTCCTCCCCACTCCCCTCTAACAAAAAAAAAAGTATTTAAAAATTATGATATAGGTGCAATTTTTTTGTTTGATGTTAGTGTAAACTGTTACCAGTGTGATTTTTTTAAATTGAATATTGATTTAGTTGCATTGCCATACACTTATCCATTAAAGAGGTACCCGATAAGTATACAGTACACATGCCCTGCCCTTGCCAATACAAGTGCTAAAAAAACTTGAAGCAGTGAAAAGTTTTACCAAATCAGTATAATACTACCAACAGTACTAAAGTCAGGTTGAAAAGTATAAATCTTAATTTTCAAATTGTATAGTTCTTATAAAAAAAAAAGCAAATTACAGCAACGTCAAACTAAATAGTTTATTGTTCAAATGTGCCATAGCTCCACTGGAGGCCGATTGAATATAGCTATTGAGAGGTGCAGTGCAAAATTTGCACCTGTGCTGCATTCCTTTGATATTAAATATACACACATGGAGGTGCAAGTGATCATGTGACAGGTGCAAAGTGCCTGAAAATCTGTGCCTTGCAGGTGGCTCTATGCATGTCCATCTGCTTCTTTTGCGCATGCACGTTGATCAAATTTCGTGTTTGTAAAAGTGAATTAACATAAAATTGTATATCATTATCTGGATCCAGTTTTCTGTGGATGTTAATTATTTACGTTTTCGTGCCCACATTTTTGCTTTTGATAGTTATGAATTGCAGTAACTGAACAAAACTGATAATCTTTTTACTAAAGAAACAATTAAAAATCAACAAGGATTAATTTTTTTTTTTTGCGGAATATGTTTTGAGGGCAATTTTCCGTAGAAGACAAGGAGAAAATAGTGTTATGTGACTAACATTTATGCAAATGATGACATAAATATATAGTGAAAATATTTTGCAAGTACCTGTTTCGCTAATTACTGAGAACAGTGAAATTACCTTTTTCCTTTCTTGGGTGGAATTCTTCAACATCACATAATTTTATCGCCAACTTGTTTAGTTTCTACATTCATTACATGTGCTTTATTTAGGAGTGATTGTACTGGGATTCTCTTTATTTCATAAAATTGCAGGGTTGAAATTTTAATTTACATTCTTTCGTGATTCTGTTGTTTCTGTCTCCACAAATCACACCCAAGCCTACCTCGGTGAACATAGAACTTACAATCAACTAGGCCTAATTAAATCTACAAAAGTGTACTTATATGATAGACATTACTAATAAATTATTTAGAAATAATCAACATATCACAATTTAATGACTGACAACTTGCTGAAAGATGAAAGCCACGTGTATAACCCATTAGGCAGTGCACTCACAAAGTCACAAATACAATGCCACACAAATGACAAAACTTACGTGAATTTCAAAACTCGTATCACTCAAATTAATAGCAGCACAAATATAAAACCGATAAATAATTTTTGCTCTAATTGTGTCACACATCCATCATTTTAGGGCATCTATTTTCTGTTTACAACATAAATTATGTAAATGCTGGTTATAGACAGTTATTTTGGCAAAAACCGCTCTGATGTATTTCACTTGTGTTACAAAAGTGCTGCTCTTTGTAAATAAAGCACTTAATTACTGTAGAGTCCCGTTATAACGAGGTGTTACGGTTCCTGGTTCAAACCTCGCTATTGCCGAGACCTCGCTGTCAACGTGTTTGGTCGATTTTGACCCCCCAAAACAAAAAAAGTGCCCTAAAATTGCATCAACTTGTTACAACAGGGAATATTAACGTTTTGTATTAATTCAATCATGTATTATTTACAAATGTTGGCTTGTGCCCTTCGCAATCAACACATAAAGTAAGTTTGCGGGGGATGTAACTCGGCCGCCGCAGTATCGTCCAAAACTCAGTCACTCTGCCACAGTGTCTTGGCTTGGTATGGCCGGCGGCTGCTGCATGGCGTGATCGCCTCAAACCAAATAGCAACAAATACCGTATTTACTCGCATAATGGCCGCACATATTTGACCAAACTTTTGCCCCAAAAAAATGGGGTGCGGCCATAATGAGGTGATTAAAAAAAAATTGAAATAAAATTATGTGGGGAAAAAAGTTGCATTTGCATTTGTTAACAGGACTGACTTGTTAACATTAATTAATAATGCGTAGAAATATTAAGAATATTCCTGTGATTCGCCGATGACCAGCTGGCTTAACGTGTGTTTACGTGCACATGTAGTGCCGCGTGCCGGCTGCCGGCCGGGCCGCCAGGCGCCAGCGCCGGGTTGTATTCCAAGCTGACTAGCTGGAAACAGCGCAGTGAGTCATCATCTGCTGCAGCACATTCCGTTCTCACCACCACTACCTCAAGTCCCTTCCCCCTCCAGGTCATTCCGTGACCACCCAAGTGGAGTGTGAAACAGAGAAGGTAGATGTGACTGCAGGTCCACCGGTCCGCTGCGTTTACCATTGTTTCCGCATCATCCCGTGACCTTCCTCTCCCCCTCCCCTTTCAAACCCTTAGCGGGCACAGATGGCGATGCCCCCCAAGGTCATAGCCTTGTTGACAGTAACGGGAGCTTTGAACCCTGTTTTTGTGTTGTTCAGGAGTGGCCAAGGCAGCGTAACCTACTGAGAAATACTGGTGCGGCCTTTATGCGAATTTTTTAAAATGCCATTTTAATCATTTCAAAACAAGGATGCGGCCATTATGCGTGTAAATACGGTAGTCGCTGTAAAATTGCATTCTTAACAAACGAAAATAAGGACCAGTATTTCAAGGTTTTTCTTTTTTCAATTTGAAAGGCCAACATACCACCCCATCACTTCCACTGACATTTACAACACGGTACTGGCTGCTTCAAAAATTACGAAAATGACTATCTTATCAGACTATGGGATAAAATACCTTATTCACTCAAATCTAAGACGCCATCGAGTCTAAGATGCAGCCTACTTTCAATGATTAAAATTAAAAAAAGTTTACATGCGAGTCATGCATTTCTTATCAAAACACATTATCTTGCCCGACCTTGTCGCCCCACCTACATTATCACAGTTGACAGCTGTTTTATTTATAG
The DNA here is from genome assembly GCA_003012365.1 of Medauroidea extradentata. Classification (NCBI taxonomy): domain Eukaryota; kingdom Metazoa; phylum Arthropoda; class Insecta; order Phasmatodea; family Phasmatidae; genus Medauroidea; species Medauroidea extradentata. Next base: position 19,089 of record PNEQ01062308.1, on the reverse strand, counting down.
AACTGGCTTGCTAAAGGGCGGAGGAATGCGTGCTGTTAACCAATATTACAAGGGAAGAGGGCTGGGGTGAGCGACCGCTGCATATGGCACGTCATGGGGATGCAGTGTGTGCTTGCGTGTCACAGATAAGCAGCCGCCAGCCAGCCAGAGAGTGAGCGGAAGTTGTCAAGGTCAACCAGTTTGATTTTCTCTTACTTTGCTTCAGTTTATCGCTTCCGTCCATGTTTGCACACAGTAGCATTGTTAGACGTTCTTTACTGTGTTTCCCCCCTATGCAGGCATGTCCTTAGACCGCAAGTGTACGATCCGGCATCAAGATATAAAACATACCCGCTTCGTCAGCGTTGTACACGTCCCGTGGTGAATACCGTTTCAAAATTGTGTGCAGCACAGGCAGCCACTTATCCACCGCATCACTTGGAACTGCCGTACTTTCTCCCACAATCTTGTGCAATGAGATGTTGTATCGCTTCTTGAAATGATCCAACCAACCAACAGAACATTTAAAGTCTTCAACTTTTTGCATTGTGGCGAATGTGTTGGCCTTTTCCTGCAACATTGGTCCCGTGATCGGTACATTTTGCCCTCGCATCTGGTTGAACCAGGCAATCAAAGCTTTCTCCACATCTTCATTGTTAGCACCACGCAACTTTTTAAGTTTAATGTTCCGACCTTCCTTCTCAACTGCAGCCATTATCTCATCTTTTTTCTTTAAAATTGTCGACAAGCTTGATGTTGTAAGGCCATATTC
>PNEQ01062308.1:0-12366 GCA_003012365.1 Medauroidea extradentata | reverse complement strand
GCTTGGAACTTGCAGTTGAATAACGTATTTGTCCCGACACATCATCTGCCAATTCTTCAATGCGTCTCATTACCGTATTTCGAGAAAGAGAAATATTGCCCGCCATTTTACTTATATTTGGGTCTCCTGTGTGCTCTGCAAATATAGAAAGACTTTCTTTAATTACTTCACCATCTGTGAAAGGTTTCTTCCTGTGCGCGAGTAAAAGCGATATTTCATATGATGCACGGAGCATGTTATTCATTGATTCACATTTCTTAACAAACAAGTTCTGCTGACAACTAAGCTCCTTCTTTTTTTTCTAAATATAGTCCATTCTTAATGCAGAGCCGCGAGCGTACAATGTGTTGAATGTAGCGTGGTTCTGTTTGAAATCCCTTTCAATGTTGTATTTCTTTGGCACTGCGACTGTTAAATTACAGATAAGACATATTGGTTTCGATGACTTACAAATAGTAAAAAGAAATTCTTCTTCCCATTCTTCGTTGAACGATCGGACTTCATCACTTTTCCTTTTTGCTTCATGCTTACTTAGAGCCATTTCACACTGCACCTAAACAAAAACTGGAGGATCGACTCGCGTGAGTGTGATACGTATCAACAGTTTACTGACAAACAACTGCGACAAGGTAGTTATCCAACTGCGAGTTGCAACACAATATCGTAAACTACACCTCCTCCAGCCATGAACTTGAGCCCGTACACCTGCTCGCGCATATACACACACCTCCCTGCCACCCTGCAGCCCTGCCTGACCACATAAAAATAGATACGCATTGCCGCAAGACAAATAGATCACCTTTGCGGAAGGTAACACAGTCGTACATTCTTATATCCTCTTGAAGTTCGAACACTGCTCTATCTACATAGTATTTCGAAAATTAGCGTTGCAAAATATGAAATTATAATAGAATTATTATTTTGATTTTCAGTTTAAGTAATTTTTAATTATTAAAGAATATAGCAAATCATTCAGCTATTGATGGGTAGGGCCACAATTTTGTCGCGAAAAGAATTTTGCCCCACTTTGTTTCAGCGACTCTCGTGCACATCGTCAGTTCTGTTTCAAGGTTATTGGCAGCGTGTTTATGTTCAAACACGTCTCTCATATGACTGCACCAATCAGAATAAGATTATTATGATTCCATACGTCTGTCATTTGCCAAGCCAAGTGAAAGTAAAACCATCCAATCACAGACGATGTAGCAGAGATGCAGATGTGTACATGACGCATTGAAACCAAACGTTGCAAAAATCTTTTCGCCATAAAATTGTGGCTCTATTGATGGGCCATTCAAAAAACCATGGCGGGCCAGTTTTTGGCCCGCGGGCCTAGGGTTGGCCGTCCCTGGCCTACAACATTGTTATACACTGTGAATTTTTTTGGTTTGGTATGTCAGTTTGTTTTAGTGGCATACATAGAACCGTAAAGTGCGAATGTTGACGTTTACGACTCATTATGCTATATCTATGAGAGATACACAAATTTCCTAAGAGGAAGATATAGTCACAATTTATGTCTAAAATAAGAAGAAAATATCTGGTACAAATATAAAAATAAAAAAGGCATTGAAAAATGAGGTGACTCGCACCCTTAAGTAAGCCTTAACTCAGTTTTTGTAGCAATCTTTGTTTATTAAATTTAAAACGTGCTGCTCATATGTGCCGAAATACAGGGAGTGCTGCGTTCATTACAATAACTTCTCGCACTAAAACTAGAGGATTAACTCTTTTTCTCTCTTTTTTCTGTTTTTCTTTCTATCGATATATTTTTTTAAGTTTAATTTCTTTACTTTATATCTCTTGCTTTCTCTCTCTTTGTGCATACGTGTGCATATGCATACAGTATAGTACATGAATACATGACAGTATCTCAGATATAAACATATTTGTAAAAAACCTCTTGTGTTCACCAACATATGTCTGCACTCATTTGCATTTGTTTGTTGTAAGAAACCAGAGGACACTATTAAAAAATATGTCAATATTGGTTTAATTTGCAAGAGTGAAAGAATAAAATATTGCAGAAGTTTAAATTATTGGTGCGGCACAAAAATAAGCTTAAGTTTTACTGGGTATTTTGTACCAAGTGGTAATCGGTTTGATAAGTTGAGCATAATGTTATATCATTTTATTCTTTCATGAAAATAAGAGGAGATATTAATTAAATATGATTTGAATATACAGTGCAACAGTCTTGTATATATATTTTTACCTGAAAAGGTTCTGCTCGACTTAAATACATGGTATATAATGAAAAACATTCCCAGCCAGCCTGAAGTGAATTTTTGTATATTGTATTTCTTAAGAAGTGTCATGTTCTTTCTGTGTTCTATTGGCAAACAAGCATATTTTTGTCCAGCAGTTTTATTATTTTCTTGGATTTCTATCCCAATGGTCTCATGAACATATTTTAATAAATTTTTATTGTGGTTTCTGTAGTATTTTTCATAAGAATTTTTTTCTTCCTTGCAGAGCGAGAGGGAGAAGGAAGGGGAGGTTGCAGCATATTTATCACATATGTTTTTTTTGCCCATTTTTATTTTCTTTATTTTACAATTGCAGCTTCATAATTAATTATAACTGCTGTATGTTACTGTTGCATGCTAAGGAATAATTTTAAATATCCATAAATTGCAACTTTTTGCATTTTGCATAATTTTTTAATTTTAAATATTAAAATTTTTGTTTTTTTAGGAGTTGGAGAACAATGTTGTTAGTTCCAGTGTCGATAGATCAAGTTCCTACTGTACTTTATCTTGTCTCACAAGTATAGGCCAAGATATTTTTTTGCTGCCGGAGGCCTGGTAATTTATGGTAGCGTAACAACTGCTGTTAAAATACTCCTGTGCACTATCAAACGTTTTTTTTTATTTAATTGAGACATTTGCATTTTTTATTTATTTAATTTTTACATTTTTAAGTTTCCAGATAACTTTGTCGAAAGATCCTATTATTCTAGTGAATAGCCAAATTTATTTTTGAGCTTTTATACATCCAGGAAGTAAGTAACTTACTGGTAGAAACACAGTTAATTTTTGTGTGCCAAACAATTTACTTTGTGGTTCTCTGTTATTTTGAGCTAAAATATTTCGAAACGTCCCTTTTACTTTGGCTTTCCGCTCATGACTGTTGTCGGAGGATTTTGCAAGGGGGAGAGATGCTTGCAGAGGTTAAAGCATATAAATTTTTTAATTTATAATCATATACGTGTAGTATTAAAGGCAAATGAAAATATGTGTGAATTTGCTTTGTAAAATGTATAACTTTAATAGTACAGATTAGTAATATGGATTATTCACAGTTTTTGATTAGCTGGTCATCTACTGTCCTGATTTATGTAGGTAATCGGAAGTTGACTGTATGATTGCGTGACATTTATGCCCATGACTTAGAAACTAGTCCTTCATTCATCTATATCCAGGACAATTTATTTCCTTTGCTTTTGAAAAATAAACATACTGTTACAGGTTGGTGCTAGGTATGTTTGGTGTTTGAAGTCTTTGATATAAAAGATAGAAAATAAATAAAGCTAACCTAATTTATTTATAACATCTATACATAAAACCTGTGTCAATAATGATTAATCACAAATAAATAGATGTCAAACAGAACAAATAACTACTGTTTACATACAGGTTATAACATCTAAAAAATAAATCTGTATAAGTTCTCCGTACATGGAAAGTCTTTCTAATCACTCATAATTGTGGACACAATGCACGAGCGTCTATGAATCTCTTGTAGCCCAGAAACACCTAACGTCACACTACTTGCCGCAATCCAACCTCGCCAGACGCTCTCGAACACTTGTCACAATCCAATACTTTTCGCCAGTCGTCACTATCACTTTAACTAACACCAGCATCTGCCAGCCAAAAACCCTTCTGCCTCTGCTGCAGCTCTCTTTTATATCTTTACTCTAGTCTTGAATTCTCGCAGCAAGTTTGTTATCTCAAACATCCTGGAAGGGTGTTGCATCAGGGTCAAGCACCACCCCACAAAATAAGTATGAACAGGAATACTCTAGACCAAGATATATTTTTCTGTTACCCGATATTGGGGTGCAGGTGGCCACAGCCGATCATGAACGGTCTTTGCTCTTGCCGCTGCTATATCAGCTTACACTCCTCTTTGATTATTGCGGTGCCACGGGGTCTCTTAGCTCTGCTGCCACTGTATCCTCTTTCACCACTCAGCCAGATACTGTTGTTGTGGCTCGCAACAGTACCATAAAATAACTAACCTAAACATTAAACACACGCTAGTGTTAAACAGTATGTTTAAGATTGTTGCCAAAATTATGTTTTAATCTGTTGTGGTGGGTCTTTTGGATGGCCTACAGTTAATTATAGTTAATTCAACATTCTTAATGTTAATTGCCAGAGTGGTGTGATGTATGCTAAAAAAAAATGGGGGTTGGCATTGTTATATAGTCATGTATTGTATACAGTGGTCCTTTTGTGTAACTGTGAATATTGAATGTGGATGTTTGTTCGTAGCTTTGAAAAACTTGTATGGCAATAGTGATTGTTCAACTCCAATTATATTTACGTGAAGTGCATAACTTTGTCAAAGTATTTGCTCATGTAGAAATAGATCATCAGTATTCACTCGTCATATTGAGATCCACAAAAATCATACTCTCCAGCTAACTTCTTTAGCATTAATTTTTCCAAAAAGATAATAAAACAGCTATGAACATTTGTCAGTAATCTGTAGGTACCATATACTAGGCATGCTTTGTATTAGAAATGTCTGATGCATTCAGAGTTTTTACCACGTTAGTAACTGAGTAACATTTGAGGGATGCTACTGTAGTGTTTCTAAGGTGTGTACTACCGTCTGTGAGTGTACTGTATGTGACTGATAGTAAACTTACTGAACATAAATACTTATGCACTGTTATTGGTGCTGTTAGACTCCAGTGGTGGTAGAGATTGAAGTGATGATGAAATTGGTGTAATAAGTTGTAGGTTGGTAGGTGGTGTAGCTGTAGTTACCTTTCTTACCATTTCAGCTTACCTCTCTCCTCTTTTAGCAGCGTAAGTACAACAGCACCTAGCAAAGCATTTATTTCTACTCCCCTTGGAACATCACAGCACACACAAAACAAGCAGAACATATGGAGTAAGTAGATGGTAGTAAAACTGATTTATTAACGAAAATTCTTAATTAGCTGACTGATTAAATAATAACTAAATGAAAAAGAATTAAATTAGACTGGTGAAGTAGTTACTACCACATCCTTACAACATTTAAATTAATGAAATTATGTGATTTTATAACTGTTGAAAAGTAGAGTTTATAGTAGGAAATTGATTGAGGTTATTATAAAATAAATCTAGTCCAAGATGGTATTAATTAAAATGATAGAATTTAGACTGTTTCTGCAACTGTTACTGCAGTGTTCAATAGTTAGTTCAGTAAAGCAATTAATTAAAATATTCACAAAATTAACAGTTCAGAATAAACGTATTGTTACAAGCTTGTGGGCTAGGTACGTTTGGGGATGGAGGTTTTTGATAAAATAAAGAAAATAAAGCTAACCTAGTTTATTTACAACTGTATATACAAAAAAAATCTATGTCTATAAAGATTTATCACAATAAATGGCAAACAGAAGAAATACTACTATTTACATAAAGGATAAAAAAAATACATCTACATAAGTTCGCTGTATATGGATAGGTTACTAGTCACTCGCAATGGTGGACCCAAAGAAATAATACCCCAGAATCTTTCTGGCCTAGAATCACCTTCTTCCTCCTACTTGCTGCGGTCCCACTCGCTGGACGCCCTTGAACAGTCGTCGCAATCCAATACTTGTCACTATCACTTCAGATCACACTAGGCACCTGCCAGCAAAAACTCTCTCACTCCTGCTGCAGCTCCCCCTTATATACCCCACCCTCCTTCTTCTCGAATTATCTCGGTGGGTCTCTGTTCTCCAACCTCCTGGAAAGATGTCGCTTCAATGTCAAGCACCACCCCGAGAGATAAAGAGGGAACAGGATCATTCCAGATCACGATATTTTCTCTCGGTTACCCGATACTGGGCGCAGGTGGTTATCATGGAGTAATACAATCCATGCGACACCTGAGGAGGCCTTTTAGCGCTGCCGCCACTGTATTGTATTTCGCCGCCCTGCCCGACAGCCACGGCGCCGAGGAGTGAGTGGGAAGGGGGGGGGGTCCTAGCTCCGCCACCACAGTATCGTACTACACCGCCCAGCCAGACAGTCGCGGCTCGCAACAGTATCAATTATGTAATAATGCTCCGGCATAGCTTAAAATTAAAATCTCAGTGAGGTGAGCATGAGATCCTTGATACTTTCGGACCTCTGGTCTTAAGAGGCTTGCTCAGACCATACGAATGTGGGACTATAGCTAAGAAAAGCCATTTCTCACGGCACCAAAACACGTCAAAGTTTGTGATTCACTGGTCACAGACGTAGCTGATCTCGTGACCAATTAAGACAAGCTAAATTCCCGTGTCATACCACTTGTGTGGTCCTGTGGCGTCGATGGCGTCACCTTTGGCGTCGGCGCGTCGTCGGCTTGGTTGCTTGAACACTCCAGGAAAAATTTAAGTTATGGTCGGATAACTCTTCCTAAAATGTTATTCCAACCCCTAGCTGTGGCACTGATATCTTGGCCCGCAAAAGCTAATCAAAATTAAGATGACGCTCGTGAATTTAACTATAAAACGAGCGGACGCGAGCTGACACGCCCATTTGCGTCAGTCGCCGGCCAAGAATTCCATTCGAAGCCTCCAAAAACTTTCAAAACCCCCGGCTATTTCTCAAGCCTACCTTGAATACTTCCAAAATGTCTGGGTTCGAGGCTAAAACGAATGAAATCGCGATCAAACCGAAACGAAAACTAAACAAAAAGAAAAAACCTACGTTCAAGACACAACAAAAACAAAATAAAAATAAAATAATATAAAATATGGGATGTGAGTCCTGACCTGATAAAATAATGTAAATAACATTAAAATAGCTAACTAGGAAGAGGCAAATTAACTATCATTCTAGCCAAAGAGAAAATGTAAACATTAGGTTAAAGACTACAACAAATAGAAGTACATAAACAAACAAAATATTTAGGTTAAGTTTAAAAACATTGACAAATAAAATAAATAAGCTATCATTCTATAGCAAAATGCTATAGAATTGCCCTTCCTGCTGAAAATTACCTATTACTTCACTACATATGAATTGTCAGCATCATTACAACTTTAACAATAACAAACACACGTGGACAAATCAATTATTTTAAGTCTCGCCAACAGTTCTTTCAACCTCAAAGAAATGTCTTTACCATACCATTCTTGCAGTATCATTATCTTGCTTTACAAAAAAAACCAAATGAACCTGAAAATAAAATACATATAACCCTATGATATAAATTTAATTAAACATTTAACAACTTGAATAATGTTCAACGTTCAAACTCTTGAAAATAAAAAAAACAAAGAAATATTTCCGACGAAGTGTCAATATCAAACCATCATGTTGGCTGCACTGAAGCGTTCAACCATTCTCCAATCACGAACGTCTTCTCTTCATTACTGTATCTTAGGAATTTGGTAACTGCCATTAGGACACGCCGTACTGCAGCTACTTGTTGCTCGAGTATCGTGTTGTAGTTTCTCCACTGGAAACTAAACAAATATGCATTCGACGAACGTCTCTACACTAGATACGTCAGCTAACAATGTACTACGTACACTGGAATGTTCTATTACTCTTGCACTAAAGAATAACGTAAGTAGAAGTGATTTTTAAATACGTGACTGCAGCTTTCAATCGTTCGTATTTATTAGTATGCCAGGACAACAGTTTATGAGACTTGGCGTATAAATTCACCTCCATTAAACCATTATAACAATGTTGAATATATCCAACCACTTAACTGTTTATATACCAGAATTACTAGTTCCGTTTCACTTGCCATTATATCAATGTTTATCAACAGTGCTAAGTCTTTATTTGTGCACTAACATGATAAACGTTTCGGGGTCGTGTACTTGCTTCAAATATCACTTTACCAACACAAATATAGCTTGATTACAACAATGAATATTAAGTATTTAATTAACATCATTATAACAATAACAAAAAAAAATTAAACAAATGGATGTGGTAATACTTAATAATTCTCTATTAATAACAACATAAATAACATCAACAAACAAATATCATGCTGTGGTCACTTTGCGTATCGAAACAATATCGTCCATTGTCGCCCTTCCTAAAACACCACTAATGGAAACATGGGAGAGCGTTTTGGTCGCCTCATTTTCCTAATCAGCTGAGAAGATTCAGAAGACTCGACGTTGATCCTACCTTTCTGTGAAGCAGATACATCAGTGATAACACAACAACATGACAATAACACATAACATCAAACATTTCACACGAAGAAAATACCTATATGCAAATAAAACATACTAAGTGATACACAATCAATACACTAAAAATAAGTAAATCAATAAATCATTAGGTGTGTGAGTGAGTGGAATAAATAATAAAAAAAATCAAAGCCAAGAAGAGAGTGCTGCCATCAACATCAATTATCAATACAAATAGAGTGAATCCTTTAAATAATCATTGTTTTGCACCTTATGGAATAACTAAACACAATTTAAGTTGAGTCACACTATCAAGGTAGGTTCATATCACAAATACCATAGTGCTTTTGTGTGCAGAGTGTTTGCAATGTACCCCTCTTCTTTAACACAGTGTAGGACTTCAGCAATTTTTGTAACAATAACTTAGGCGAAACCATTTCAATCATACATAGGAGAGATTATTCATGTTCACATCGTGTAACTTATTTCAGTATTCCAGGCATATGAGTAGGATAAACTGGGTAGAAGCTAAACATAAGCATTGGTAACCAATATGCAGAGTTAATCTTTTAGGTAGGCTGTTTCAAGTTGTAGGAGTGAAGGTATGAAGGACATATGTCACAGTAATAGTAAGCGAGATTCATGTTGCTAGACAAAGAGTGCATATCAACAAAGTTACAACGATATCGAGTAGGTAGTCACACTTCCCTTTACCCGACAATATCTGGCATCTGGCTCAGACAAAATACATCACACATACAATAAATGTCGTAACATAAAATTTAACATATTACACTCAACATTTCCAGCAGTAATTAACCAGTTTACTCACTGTAACAACATAGGTTCTGCTGTCTTCTCTGTTCTAATGTAGTACCTGCTTTTCCTTAAACTAACCTTTAGCTTACTCTATCCTTCTCTGGGCTTATAGGGCTTCAACTGGGTAATGTTTGACTTCCCTATTGAGTTTCCTTTTAGGTCTTCCAACTCGTAACAGTTTTCCTTTACAATTCTTCTTATTTTATAAGGGCCTAGAAACAATAAACACTTTTTTTTAGTGATGTGCTCCCAGTATGAGCTGATAGGATTTGTTCGCCTTAAAACCAAATCTCCTACTTCAAACTTATGTGTTCGGGATAGCTTCTGTTGCTTCCTTCTACTCTCTGCAGCACTAAATAACCTTTCTTTTACAAGTTTTGTTAGCTCTTATTGGTCTACTGACTTTCCACTTTCTTCACACGCTAATGTATTAGACAATTGGGGTAGTAGTTTACTCATAACCGTCTCTGTCTTCTCACCTGTTAAGATCTCGTAAGGGGTAAAACCTGTCGAAACATGAACAGTGTGGTTCATGACGAACTCAGCCAGTGGTATCCTGTCTCTCCAGGACTGTTGAGCGTGGTGGCAATAGGTGCGCAGCACTGTTCCTAATACCTTCATTTTTCTCTCTACTGGGTTGGACTGTGGGTGTCGAACTGAAGCTGTCGTAGGCATAATGTCCATCTTCTTGAGTCCTTCCTGCCAAATTTTACCTGTAAATTGACCTCCTTTGTCTGATAGTATGCAAGTGGGTTTTCCTACTTCCTCAATAAATAATTTTACTTTGTTTAGCAGCACTTTAGCAATAGCATTCACTATAGGATATAACTTGGTATATTTTGAGAATAGATCAGCCATTACAAACACATATTGTACTCCAGCCTTGGACTCGGGTAATGGGCCAAACAAGTCCACTGAAACTAGCTGTAGTGGTCCTTCAGGTAGTATTGGTTGAAACACTCCTTCCAAATTTTCCTGAGCATGCTTGCTCTTCTGGCATACATCACATGTAGTTACAATACTCTTTACTGTATTTTGCATCCCTTTCCAATATATCTCCCTCTTCATGGTTTGATACAGCTTGTTGGTGCCTACATGACGCAGGGCTTCATGTAGTTCAGAGGTTACTTCTGCAGCAATACTGGCTGGAATTACTGGCTTCCAAACATTCTCGAAGTCACTTGAATTATTGCTAGGGTAGAATAGAATTCCATTTGCAGACATGCAGTATGACTGGTGTATCTGATGCTCGCTCAGCTGGTAATGATGCTAATTTTTCCGCAATCTTGCAGATGTTGTTGTCGGCTTCTTGCTTAGCCTTTAAATCCTACAAGATACTCTTCAATCTTTTTTCCTTGCTGCCACTAACCATGGTATGTTTTGCCAGAGAAAATTTCTTGGGATCCTTCTTAGTAGGGATACCTTCAGTTTCATTCCCTGGAATATGACTGAGATAATCAGCTGTCATGTTGTCTGAACCTTTTATGTAGTGAATCTCAATATCGTACTCTTGCAATAGCAAGCACCATCTTGTCAAACGATTACCAAAAGTTTTACCAAATTTTAAACATGTTAAAGCCTGATGATCTGTTAGTAATTTTATCTTTTCTCCTAGTAGCAAATCTCTGAATTTAGTTAGAGCCCACACTATAGTTAGTGCCTCCTTCTCAGTCACTGTGTAATTTCTCTCTGCGGGATTCAAAGTCCTACTGGCCATCGCTACAGTCTTCTCATTACCTTCAGTATCCTCTTGGGCAAGTTTGCAACCCAGGGCGTATTCTCATGCGTCAGTATACAGGAAAAATTCCTTGCCTTGCGTGGGATGGCAGATCTTGTGTTCTGTCAGAAAAATAGCTTTCAGTTGTTCGAATGCTTCTTGCTCGGTGTCGGTTCACTCCCATCTTCTATCTTTCTTTAGTAGGGCATGCAGAGGTACAGCTATTCTTGCTATTTTGTCGGAGTAGTTGCGATAGAAGCCTAGTGCTCCAAGGAAGACTCTCAGTTGCTTCACGTTGCAAGGAACTGGAAACTTCTGAATGGCTTCTAGCTTTTCCGGTGTAGTTCTTATACCCTTCGGTGTTAAAGTATGGCCTAGAAATTGGACTTCTTCTCTAAAAAAAAAAAGACTTACGTAGTTTTAGAGTCATGCCTGACTCAGTTAATTTCTCAATACTTGTTGCACATGCAGAATGTTCTTCAAAGGATAAGGAGGCGATCGGTATGTCATCGACGTATGCCTTGGCAAACTCCTTGCATTGCTCTCCCAGTGTAATATCCAAACATCTGGTAAACTCAGCTACTGCGTTGCACAGACCAAAAGGCATAACCTTAAAAATATACTGTTGGTTTCTGACTAAGAATGCAGTGTATTTCTGAGAATTTTCTTCTAACGGGATTTGCCAATAACCATTTGTGAGGTTAATAGTGGTTAGGTAGCGAATTCCTTGGTATAGTCTGAGAATTTTGTTAGTAGGCACCGGTCCTTCTCTAAATTTAATGGTAACCTTGTTGATTGATCTGGCATCCAAACACAATCTGACAGTACCATCCTTTCTTGGCACATATACAATCGGAGAAGTGTAAGGGCTAGCACCTCTTTCTACAGTAAAACCTCGTTAATTTGAACTCGGTTAATTCGAAATGCTATATAAATTGAAGCCGTCGCTCGGTCCCGAACGTGAGGATAGGATTTTACATGCTATGGAGTTTGGTTAATTCGAAATTCGGTTAATTTGTAATTCGAAGCTTTTTTCTGGCCCAAACAGGGATCAAGTCCTAGTAATTCGAAGTCATTTTGATAGAGAAGTCAATAAAGTGTGCGAAATATAAGAATGAAGCTGTGTCGTGTGGCGTTGTACAGACCTGGTTTTGTTTCCGTTACCGCGCCTGCCCGTGTCGCACTGACCTTGAGGCTTCCTCGCTGTCTGCTTGTGCACGACGCTCGAGTTCGAATATGTGTGTGCGATGCGCGCAAAGAGAGAGGAAAAGAAGAATGGAAGGCAGGAATGGCACAGCGTGCGACAGCTGGTGACGGTGTGATATGACGATCACGTGCTTTCCTCCCGCTCCGTGAGCTAGATACAATTACGGTAAGACACATGCGCATGTGCCATGAGCCTGGAGTATTTCAGCGGCCAGGTAGAAGCGGAGTGAATGAGGGAAGGAGAGGATGAGAAAGAAGGTAGGTC